>PVJX010000317.1:0-289230 GCA_004027295.1 Dolichotis patagonum
GGTGAGGTGAGGTGAGGTGAGCCGTGAGGTGAGGTGAGGTGGTGTGGCATCTCTCCACTGTGACAGCCCTGACTCCTTCCTGGGAGGGCGCCCAGAGGTCCCTCTCATTTGCTGCTGTGCAGCACAGCTGGACACATATCGGGTGTCATTGGGAGAGGGGGATCTTTGAGAATTGGGGTCTGCGAGCACGTGGATGGAAAACGTCCAGTAAGAAAAGTTTGTCACCTTAAATAATAGCATTTCAAAGTCACCATATGGCATGGCAAGAGCTGGAGAGCCTCAGGTTAAGGCGGACTCGGAGAGGTGCATCCTCCTGTGCCGGGGAGGACAGTGGGGGTGGGTCAGAGAGAGCCAGCACTGCGGCCTCACCTCGCCCCATGCCGCAGCCCGAAGGCTCGGACATGGGCAAGAGCTGGGAACTAAAAAGCAAAGAGTGTCCCTCTGGCTAAGGACCCATGCGAGGCTCCAACTCGTGGGCTGTACATCTCAGCACTGGCCCGGACTGTCCACTCGTGGCTGTGCCCACCTAGGGACCGTATGGTCAGCACCCTCTTTATGCCCCAGGGTCTCTCTGAGCTGATGGCACTGCAAGTGACTGGGCCAAGGCAGAGAGGAGAGGCTCACATGGAGCTGTTGGTCCCTGGTCCTTTGAGGGAACTGGAAAGTCCCCGAAACCCTGTGTCTCTTCTGGATCCCTGCAGGCCACAGAGCTTGAAGGAAATTTCCCCTCCTCACCCAGTGCTAACAGTTGGTACCATCTATAGTTCAAGAAGTGATAAATCTTTTTCCCACTTCCCACGCACACTGTCACTGCAGCCTCAGGGCTGGCTCTGACAGTCTCTGCTGTCCCCTTCCCCCATATGCACACGGGCCCTCATGCCCACGCCTGTCTCTGTCTTCTCTATTTTTCCCCTTAATTTGTATGGCCAGAAATATCACAGATGGCACTTCTGACAAATGTCCAAGCCATCGAAGCCTGTGGCTTTGGGTCTCTATGTGATTTCTCAAAGTATTTTCTTCATGGCGTTACTTATCCTGGTGGCTAGAAGAGAAGAAATTAAAGACTGAGACAAGAGGACGGGGCCAGGACCCATCTGAAGCTACAAAGCCATTTTACATGAAACCATCTTTTTTTTCACTTGAGGTGGAATTTTGGTTTTTGTTTCTCCCCTCATTCTTGACAAGTAGCCCAGTTTCACAAAACAAGGTCCAGGCAGAGCAGGCTGTTCCTCCAGGGCCATCCAGCAAATGTGCTGTCCCTGATTTGTGCTGTTTGCCTTGGTTCCACTTTGCTTGGAATGACGCTCTGAGCCACAGCCGGCTAGGGAGGAGCTTGGAGCCTGCAGAGGGAACCAGGTGGCCGGAAGTTGAGATCAAGCCAGGTGGCTAGACTCAGGTGCTCAACGCCTGCGCTCCCCCAGTGTGTCAGCCTCCTGTCTGGTCTGGGCTCCAGATTGGCAGTCGAGCTAGTATGGCTCCTGTTATGGCTTCAGTTTAGATGTTCCCGAAAGCTTCGTGTGTTCAGAGGTGGAGCTTCTGGGAAGTAACTGGATCATGGGGTGCTAGAGCTGACTTGCTGTTAAGTGGTTGGAAGAGGTAGGTCACTAGGGGAGTGACCCAGGAGGGCGTGTCTCCCTCCCCAGTTCCTCCCTCCTCTCCGCTTCCTGGCCACCATGAGTGAGCCGCTCTCCTCCCCACACGCTTCCACCATACCACTGCTGCCTGGGAACAGGCCGGCCACGGACTGAGGCCTCTGCAGCTGTGAGCCGAGAGAAACCTCTCTTCCTTCAAGTTGCGAGTGTCAGATACTGTCTCAGCAACGATAAAGTGACTGAGACAGTTCCTAATCGGCTGCTCCCCCCACCAAATTTCTACATCTCTCTGCTTTCTTATTTCCCAGGCATTTGAATTTGGAGACTGGTGATAGACGCCCAAACCCCAGAGGTGCATGTCAGTTCAGTTTGATCCATGTATTTTTACACCTCTCCTACGATTTGCTTTTTGTGACTTCTTGGAAAAGGGCAGAAGGAAACAGATAAGAGTTGAAGCTAAAACACGCTAAGCAAGTATGCACTCCCATTGTAAACAGATAAATATCATGGTCTTTGCCCTTTAAAATACATCTAAGATGTGAAAACACGTGGAATGTTAAGAGTCCCCACCTGTGGAGCCCAGCCAGCCACAGAATGGGTGCACATGAGTGGGGGGCTCGGCATACACGGTTAGCAGGTTCAGGGGTTCTTTCCCCAAAAGAGGCTCCAGCTAATTGGAGATGTTTGCTTGCACGGCTCCTGGCATGACTTTGTCTTTGTCACCTGCCTGTGGACAGGAGCTTGCAATGCTAATTGCCCAGGGGCAGAGAGCTGGGGCGAAGACAAAGGAAACCGTAGATGCTGCCGGAACATTTATTATCACCGTCCTTCAGAAGTGGTCAGAGAACTCGCATCACTCCAAGATCAAAGTCCCATCCGCCCCATCCTAAGGGCTGCCCGCCCCTTGTCCAGTGTCAGCCTGATCAATGCGGCAGACAGGTGCTTCTGAGGCAGAAAATCTCTTCCCAGCAATGAGCCAAGCAAACCAGAATTCAGCGACCTCCCCCACTGCCCAGCCCTCTGCAGCACTGGCAAAAAACCGAAACCATCTGCTCCTCTTTGGGATTAGCTGCTCATTAAAGCCGGCGGTTCATCTCAGAGATGGTGGGTGTCCTTTGAACTTTAATTTGGTTGGCTTTCACTGAGACACAGCCTCTATCCCACCGACGGTGACCTGCTCAGTGGATGGAGTTCACTTTGCCTTCTACCACCTGCAGAAATGGTTAGACAGTCTCACTAAGTGATTAAGTTACTCAGGCTACGTTCGAAGTTGAGATTCTCCTGCTTCAGTCTCCCAGAAGGCTGGAATTACAGGTATGCACCACCACATCCAAAGTCTAATGTTTGTGAAAGTTATAGATGGGATGCTCCTAAAGAAAAACTTCTTTCAGACCCTCAGGATTGACCTAAGACATTTTTGATTATAATGTTTTTCCAGTATGTGTAAACACAAAACGGCTTTTCCTCAGAGATCTATTACAACTATAAAAGAAAAATAAACTTACAAGTCAATGTAAACAAATCTATGAGGTCAGTAAAATTTAAGCAAATAGCTTAAATCCAGCTCGTAGCCTTCATGAAAGGAAATTGCTGCTGTAATCATGGTACCTGGACACCACCATGGATCTTTCTGAGCCTTTCGAGAATGCTAGGTCCCTCAGCTTCCTTGGCCTGTAAGTATTCTGAAGTGTTCACAGGCCAGTCTTCATTCAGCACATATTGAGTGCCTGCTATCTGTCGAGGGTGTAGCTAAGCATAAAACCTACTTCCGCATTGCCTAGAGACCAGGGCATATTCCGATAGGTGATGTGTCACCCTGCAGACATCATAGAGCACATACACAAATTAGGACAGCCACAGGTCACTGGGAGTGAGAACCTCGGTGCATGTCACCGAGAAAGTGTGTTTAGGAGGCACCTATGCATAGCAAGGGAAGTGGGCAGACACCGACTCTTGAGGGACTGATGTTCTGGGAGCTTCCTGGGGAAGGAACACATCTGAATTAAAATCTGCACCCTCCTTGCACCTGCAGTCATAGAAGGATTTCAGGCCTCTGCAGGCAGGACACAGGCAAGTGGGCTACGGCGGCCGCCAGTCCTCACCTGGCCACCCAGAGGATGCTGACGTTAATTAAATGATAATTACCGGAATAAAGACACACAATGGAGAACTGCTGTAGGGGTCTCATGCACGAAGAAGCCCAGCTGAAGAAGCCCAGTCTGCTGCGCTTTTATCTCCTTTAGAAGCTGAGAAGGAGAAGGCACCAGCAGCCCAGCAGGGGCTCCTACCACCAGCACAGAATGTGGGTCCAGCTGGCAGGTGTTTTCAACCTTTGCACTTCTTACCGTTGCTCACCTCGTGTCTTTCCCAACTTGTTGCCTTACATGGAAAAGAACAAAACCTCCCCACTGAGAATCACAGGATTTATTTCTTCCCTTCACTCTTCCATGCAGAGCTCTTGGGAAGGACACTGGTCCAGAGTGAAGGGTTCCTGGGCAACTTACCTGTCTGGGCTGTGCTAATCTGGTCACCCGGTGAGTGCCTTGTCCTGCGTAGCTGACATCGTTATTTCTGCCTCGGTCCTGGGAGTCTGGCTTTCCATCCCATGTGCATCTTGGAAAACCAGAGCCAGCCAGGTCCCTCGTGGGGTGTTGCCGTAAGCAGGAGCCACCAGCGTGCCCTTGGGATACTGAGAGCTTCCCGCCGAAACACTCAGCGCAGCCACTGGTTAGTTTACCAGCACGGCATTTGTGACCCCACCACGCGACAGGAAAAAGAGAGGGTGCAGCCTGCTCAGCTTTAAAATTATTCCCTAGACCTTAAAACACACAAAGACACTTAAAAACACACAATGAAGAATTAAACTTCCATTGCTAGCACGAGGCCCAAAGCCAAGTTTCTGGAACCAAAGTTTACGTCTCTGAATTTCCCCGCTTTGCCAGCCACCACCTCTCCGCTTGGTCTGAGCAGAAGTTCGCCTGAACATTCACTCACAGGAACGAGGCTGAAGCATGAAAGCTGAGACAAAAAGTCCCTCAGCTGCCAACTTCTGGGTACCTCTGTGACCCCATGCCGTGGGTGCTGTCACCCCACTGAGCTTATCTATTCTTGGATGTTCTTGAAGACTGCCACCCACCCGGATGATCTGTGCTGAAAACGCACTGAAGTCACCAGCGTTCTGTTTTCTTTTCTTTTCCTTTTTGGTAGTGGAGACTGAACCCAGGACCTTTTCCCTGAGCTACATCCATGGTGGTTTTAAGTTGCTCATTTGCCCTGTTTGAGTTCAAACTTGCAATCCTCCTGCCTCAGCCTCCCAAAGTGCTGGAATTACAGAGGTGCACCACCATGCCCAATGGTTGCCACTGTTTTATACTTGGAATTCTATTTTTCCTTCACCTATAAATTTCCGCAAGTAAATGACATTCCAGAATTCTTTTACAGGAATGGATTGTAGCAATGGCCAATAGGAAGGATGTGTGTGTGTGTGTGTTTATCCAGAGCCTTTGCACCAGCGCTTTTCATTTTTAAAATTTTGAGACAGGATCTTACTAAGCCACTAAGTTGCTTGGCTGGGCTTCGGCTTGCCATCCTCCTGCCTCAGCCTCCCAGAGTGCTGGGGTCACAAGCCTTCACCACTACATCTGGCCGACAGCCTTCATTTCTTTCCAAGGCCCTGTGAGGTCCTAATCAGAAGCCAGGCTGGGCATAGTGCTGAGTTCCAAACATGTGCACAGCTGAGAAGAGGGAAAGCTGAAATCTCTTGCTTCCTATCTAAGCCACCCTCTGTGCTCCCCTGGGCCCACCCAGGAGTGTCACGGGCCCCAGTGGGAGCACCTTAAACAGGCCCCATGTTTGATCCGCTGCAGTGAGGTAAATCTGCATGAGGACAGCTGGTTGAATGAATGAAAGCCACTACCCCCAAGGACGAAGTAGGGCTAGGGAAAGGTTTGCTGTGACTTGTCTCTGTGTTAAGTTACCTGCTTTTCAAAAGGATTATCTAGCCAGGAATGACTGCCCACACCTGGAATCTCAGCACCCTGGGAGGCTGAGGCAGGAGGGTCACAGGCTTGAGCCCAGCCAGGGCAAATTAGCAACTTAGCGAAACCCTGCCTCAAAAATAAAAAAATAACAAATAAAAAGGACTTGGGGTGTAGCTCGGTGCAAAGGCCTTGGGTTCAATCCCCAGTGCTGAAAAATGAATAAATATTTTTAAAATAAAAGCACGATCCAGAGGCATGAGGAAGTTGATACGGATGGGGAAGGCAGGTATTTCGCACAGATACAGGGAAGGGCTTTGCTTTGTCTTGTCTCTGTTGCTTCCGCACCACTTCTAGTGTTGGGCTGGTGTCTTCCTCAGACTGCTGTCGGTAGGATTTGGGGGCTGCACAGAACCACGCATCGCCCCTGGCGAGTGAGTCATGAAGTGTCACTGTCACTGCTGATGTGGCCACTACCTTGCTATGTGGCAGGTGCTGTGCCGGGAGATGTCCACTCTCTCTGCTCATTGTCCCACAAGCTGATGGGCAGAGGCTGTGGTCTCTCCTTTCTGTGGAGGAGGACCCTGAAACAGAGAGCTCAGCGGCCTGTCCTCATCACGTGGGGTGGAAGTGGCTTTGGGTCCTTGCCCACTCAGCTGCTGCTTTCAGCCCTCTGCCCCTCTGTGGCTTCCGCTGCTGCCTCTTCCCTCTCCACCAGGGCTTGGAAGTCTTAGATTAGAGAGGAGAACAGATTCTTCACTTTTCTGTTGCTGTCACCAAAACCCTGACACCTGCACCTTAAAGGAGGAGAGGTTTATTCCAGCTCCTGAGTATTTATTCCGCTGATGAGTATCGTGTCCTCGCCCCGTGGTCCAGTCTCCTGCCACACAGGAGAGACTCTGGGAACGCTTCAGATCTAAACTGTAACAGGTAGCAAGGCCAAGTCACTGTAGGAGTAGATCTTGGTTCCCTGCGTGGGCCACTGGAGAAAAAGAAACAGCCTCATCGGTGGTTTTAGCGCGTTACCAGGGTCACTCGTTGATACACTGTGTCAACTTGGGAAGTTTAGCCGGTTAACTAAGTTGACTCAGCAGGGGGCCGGATCTCCACCTTGTAAACATCCTGAGCCTGAGGAGGGCAGATAGATAGTGTGAGGGCTGTACATGCCCTAGGGCAGGTAGCTTGCTTACACTGTAAGGAAGGAAGATAGGCGTGCTCTCCTTTTTGCACTCATTTCTTTTGCTGTCTTCTGCTGCCTTGAATGGTTTTCCCCATGCCACGCCACCCTGCCTTGGAGCCAGCTGATTATGGACTGAAACCTCCACAAACTATGAGCTAAATAAACCTCTCCTTCCTTAATTTTTGGTGTCAGGCATTTTGTTCCAACAATGAGACAAAAATAACCAAGACACCAGGTTTTAGGAAGACTTTCATCCCAAGCAAATGACAAAAGATGTATCACACCCAAGCGCTCCCCTGAACCCCAGCCTCAGGTCTCTTCTGCCTCCCCTTTCCTGCTTGAGGTACCGACAAGTGTACAGTCCTATTTGTAGACACCATACCCATGGCTTCAACCAACTATGGCATAAAAATATACATGTTTTTGATGATGTCTGTGCTGAACATAGATAGATTACTTGTCATTATTCCTGAAACAACAAGACAACCATTTGCATAGCATTTACATTTTATTAGGTATTATAAGTACCTAATAGAGGTGATTTAAAGCCTACAGAAGGATGTGCTTTGATTATATGCAAATACAATGGCATTTTATACACGAGACTTGAACACCCAAAGATTCGGCATCCATCCATTGAGACTGCTGAGGGGCAACTCGACTTACAGAATCCGCAGGAAGAAGTGCTGATGGATGCCTGAAACAGTGCAAAGACACCTCAGCCATCTAGGAAAATAGTCTGATATATGCAAGATAAAAAGAAAATTGGGAGTAAATTACAAAATAATTAATAATCTCAAAAGTTGATAACACAAGTAAATTACAAAATAATTAATAATCTCAAAAGTTGATAATACAAATAAAAAGTAATGGGAAGCAAATAATAGCAACCATTCCGCCATCCATCCAGAGAGACCCTGCTACTCACTGTCATTACTAGCATCTTTCCTTGCTTATGTAGCACTTTGCCTATATAAGGCAAAATTGGGTCATGACACAGTTAAATCTACAGGGATGTGTTTAAATTCCTGCGCGTTGTTTCAGAAGGCCAGCTGGATTAATGCATGCTGAGGGGATGCGGCTTAGCAAGCTGCGTCTAGCATACAGTGAGGTGAGCTTTATTTAAGCTGTACTACTTCCACATGCGTCCTCAGCCTCCAACAGAAACCAACGGGAGCACAGACTGGAGAGCCCGGGATGAACTGGGAACCTTGCCACCCTGGAGGCCGCTCAGAGAAAGGCGAGGAGCTGGGGTGGCGCTGCGCCTGGCGATCGAATCTTGGTGATGAAGACATGGAGAAGCAAGCGTTGAGCTGGGAGGAGACCGAGTCAGGAATGCTTCTCCAAAGCATCAGTGGCGGAGAACAAAAGTGATCAAGATGCATTCTGTCCATATACTAAGCCCCAAGACCAAAGGGATTATTATGCACTGCCAACACACACCAACAATTAAAAATTTAAAAAAAAAACTGCAGCCATGAGGGCAGGTATCAGAGGACATCAATGGAAGGGTGTGGTGGTTTGTGTGGGTCCCTGGAACTCAACGTGACAGACTGCAGAAGGCTACAGGGATGCCTCACCTGGAAGCCTGAATTGTCCCCCAAAAGCTCATGGGTGGGAAACTTGACCCTCAAATGTGTAATAATGATGTCTGAGGGTGGAGCTTTAGGGAGATGATTTGGATTGAATGAGGTCACCCTCATGGTGGCATTTAATGGCTTTGCAAGAAGATAAGGAAACCAAGCTCTCACACTTACTCTGTCTGGCCGTGTGACATCTCCTACCATGGTGTGGTGCCTCAAATGTACACACACTGCACCTTAATCCTTTTTACTCCACCTCCTTGGATATTTTCGTATGTTGTTCTCTGAGCAACAGAAATGGGGACAAAACAAAGATGATTTGAATTTGTCCTTAGGACATGGACAGCTAAGAGGTGATCAAACAGACAGAGGCTAGTAGGTTTTGACACAGTAGAAGGACTTGCTGTCTAGTGGAGCCATCTGCCCAGAGCTGGGGGACGAGGTCTCTGGAGGAAATGAGCCCAGTGCCTAGAGAGGTCCAAGCAGAGGTAGGTGGCCATTAAAGTGACAGTCAGCTCTGTGGTTCTGTGATGCCACTGTTTTTAGGTGACCTCTCTGTCCCAACCTCCCCAAGGATGTGTAAGAAGGCAAGCTCTGTGCTCAGGTGACAGGACTAGGTGTCAAAGAGTTTCTTTTTATGGAGATATACATGGTCTGAGGAGATGAACGCTATATTTGTGACATACCACTTTTAAAGAGGTGGACTGTGCTTGGCAGGTCATAGTTATTTAATGTGTGTCTCAGAGAGAAGAAAGTGAAACACAAGTTTGTAAAAACATTACTTTAAGTTGGGCATGGTGACACACACCTGTAATCCTGGCACGCTGGGAAGTTGAGGCAGCAGGACTCAATGTTTGATCCCAGGCTGGACACTTTAGAGACTTAGCAAGACCCTGTCTCACAATTAAAAAAGAAAAGAAAAGAAAAAAAGAAAAGAAAAGAAAAGAAAAGGCAGAGGTGTTGGTCAATGTAACGCCTTGGGTTTAATCTTCAGTACTTTATAAAATCACCTAATGTGTAATCAAAGCAAGGTTTTTCCAAGTCTTCTGTTTCAAGAAAATGCCTCAGGCATATTTTAGGCCTAAAGCAAGAGAGGAAACTGCCATAGATTCTTGCTGTTTTATTTGGATCTCAAGTGCCCCTCCAAGGTCCCTGTTGGTCCCCAGCCTACAGCACTCTCAGGAGGTGAGGGGGCTGTTTGGGCATGGAGCTCAGTAGAAGGAATTAGGTCGCTGAGGTGGTGCCCTGGGAGGGGACACTGAGAAGGACTCTGCCCTTCTTTCCTGCCTCCTTCCTAGCTGCTGGGAGGTGAGCAGCCTCCTTATCCACTCACTGCCTGTCGTGCTGAGCTGCGTCACAGAAAATGAGGTCAACCATCTCCAGGCCGTGTTACGACTTAGATCTCGCCATGCCCCCGTGTGATCAGGGTGGGAGTTTGGGAAGGTGACTGGATCCCACAGGTGCAGTAGTCTCAGGGAATTTATCCACTGATGACTTCAGGGCTGAAAGTGCTGTTAGAGGGTGAGGCCTGGTTGGAAGAGGGAGGCCGCTGGGACCGTGACTTAGAAGGTGTCTCTCTCCTGCCTCTGCCCCTCTCCCTGTGCTTCTACTGTGCTCTGCCATGGCAATTCACTGTGCCAGTGTTGGCTTGGACTGACCATGGACTGAACCCTTGAAGACCATGAGCCCAAAGAAACCTCTCCTCTTTAAATTGCAGGTGTTGGGCATTTGACCTTAGCAACAGACAAGTGACAAATACAGACTAAATCCTCTGATTCCCTTTCCTCTTTTTAAATTCATTCTCTAGGTATTTTTGTTACAGTAGCAGAAAGCTGACTAACATATTTCACATCAGTGATGCAGATACTCTCCACTCTTTAAGTGTAGGCCATGCATTGTAACTTGCTTCCAAAGTTTCCAGTATGGAAGCAGGACGTGGTGGCACACATCCATAATCCCAGCACTTGGAAGGCTGAGGCAGGAGGACTGTCATGGATTCAAGGCCAGTCTGGATTATGCTGTAAGTTCAAGGCCAGCCTGAACTACATAGTGAGACCCTGTCTCCAACCACCACCACCACCCCCAAGTCAAAGTATAGAGTTTGGAAAGGGGAAATTTTCTTTACAATAAAGAAGCTCCACAAACACTACTTTAGCCAGGTGATTAAGGTCAACATCGAATCATAAGTCACACTGATAGTGTGAGTCCTTGGTAGGATGTGATGTGATATATGACGTAACATGACATAAGGAAATATGATGTGACGACTGTGGCACTTTGCCTTAGCGATTCTCCTCCAAAAACAGCCACATCCCCAATCTGATCATGATTAAAACACCAGAAAGACTCCAACAGTGGAGCATCCTGCAGAATACCTGACCTGTGGTCCTCAGAAAGGTCCAGGCCATTAAAAAAGAGAAAATTCTGAGAAAGTGTTGCATCTCAGCCAAGAGAAGCCTTAAAGAGACATGAACGTAGGTGAAGCATGGTTTGCTAGATGGGAATCTAGGACAGAAAAGGGGACATGAGGTAAAAAAAAAATCTGAATGGACCATGGGGTGAGCTGACAGGAGTGTTGTCAATAGTGGTTCACTTACTTAGTGGTCAGACGCATGCGAAATTTTAACACTGAGGAAAACCGTGTGTCTGGCAGGGGGCGCTCTGAGAGCGCTGTGCTATCTGCTCAATTTTCCCGCATGTCTAAGACTGTCCTGAAATACAGTCACTGCTCATGACAGGAAAAGCGCTCACGGTGCTGCCTTGTGTGGTCCGCTCAGGCAGCTCCGGCTGGCTCCGCGTGCCAGGGCTGGGAGTGGCCATCCATCCGCCTGGCTGATGCCACCGGCCACTGTCCTGTGCTCACCCACTGTCAGCTCTGACAGAGGAGCCCATGCCCCCAGCATCCTTCTCAGTCGAGCCGTGAAAGTGCAGTGATACAGACAGCTCGGTCAATACCATTAATGGCTATTATAGGAAAGACGATTGGGATTTGGACCCGCAGAAATCCATCTTCCGGCTCCCTCAGGGAGGAGGAGGATATGTCAGAGACCGCTGGCTGCCTATGCACCCCCTCTTTTCTTGGTTAGGGAAGCTCTACTGCTATATTCAATGGTGTGTGCAGGCAGGAGACTGCATCTCCCAGAGTCTTTTGCAGATAGGGTTGGTCAATAAGAGGCAAGTGGAAATCACTGAATGGAGCCTAGCAGACAGTATTTCAAGGAGCCAGTAGCCATTGTGTCATGTGTCTCCTTGTTCCTGGAACATGGACATGATGTCTGGAGCTGTAGCAGCCACCTTGCATTGATGAGGTGACTCTGAGAACAGTGCACTACATAGAGGTACTTTGGGCTCCAGGTGAACCCTGCTTTGTCTGCTTCAGGGTAACTTCACATAGAGGAAGAGAACATGAAAAATAAACCTTCTGTGTATGTCACAGTTATTTAGGGCATTTGATATATGCCATCTAACCTAATCATTACTGAGCTAGAAACAGACTTTCTGCTGGTTTCGGACATACTGTGATCTAAAACTGTCGGGCATGTGGAGGCTGAGGCAGGAAGATTGCAAGTTTGAGAACAGCCTGGGCAAATCAGTGAGACCCTGTCTTAAAATGAAAACAAAAAATTCGGGTGATGTAGCTCAGGGTGAAGACCCTGGGTTCTATCCTGCAGAATTTACAGTGATGAGAGAGAAAAGACTCTCAGGCCTCAGTCAAGAAAGAGCTAAAACACATAGGCCAGGGACAAATGAAAAAGACAAGACCTTCTCCATAGGAAAGTCTCGGATGACTCCGTGGCGGAGGAAACGAAGCGAAGACCCCAGAGCCTGGCTCAATCTAACTCAATCTAACTCGCAGAGGCCCAGTTAAACAAGGAAATTGAGGCCCCGCCGGGGTCACCGGACTGTCCATGGTTACCCCGTGGTGGGGGGAGCACGCTGCGTG
This sequence comes from Dolichotis patagonum, assembly GCA_004027295.1. Classification (NCBI taxonomy): domain Eukaryota; kingdom Metazoa; phylum Chordata; class Mammalia; order Rodentia; family Caviidae; genus Dolichotis; species Dolichotis patagonum. The sequence continues at coordinate 12,276 of PVJX010000317.1, forward strand.
AGATGCCGCAACCTGTCCACTTCTTTTGTCCCCCACTGTTCAGGCTGTGGGCTATGGCACCGTCATGGGTGAGGCTGCCCGGAGAAGCAATGCCGTGAAGACCCACAGCGTATGCATAGGAGTTCTAACCTCTGCTACCCCTCTGCCCAGATAACGAGAAAAAAAAAAAAAACCTAAAAAAATAGATAAATAAAAAATGAAAGAGATCAAAGAGACGAGAGATGTGCAGGGAGGCTGCTCCCCCGCGCCCCCTGGCGGAGGCTGGATCCTTGGCCACAGTGGCGCCCACCCATGTCCAGCCATCCTGGAGAGGCCAGGTCACCCACGCTGGGTCGGGGCTAAGCACGGTGGCGCTGGGCGGGCCCAGCGCTCAGCCCTGCTCCCCAAGTCCCCTTCTCAGCACCCTGGGGAGAGGTGGCTGCCGGGGCCGATGGACAGGCAGGAACAGGCCAGGGAGCCGCGCTCTCCGGCTGAACGGGGCTCCCGGAGGCGCGGAGGCCGCTTAGAGCGAAGCGCGGGCGCCCCCTGCTGGCGGCTGCCTTCCATGTCCTCCGCGGCCTCTGGAGGGGTCAGGGAGGCCTGACCCCGAACCTCGGGCGAGTTGGTGGTTTACAAGGATTTTTCTAAAGCATCTAGATGCCACGGCCTCTTTGAGTAGTCTATTGAAGCCTGCAGATCCCCTCTTTCAAAAGCATCTTAGAAATGCATAAAATAGGCACCTAGATCACTTAAAATCGCGCAAAGTTGTGACCAGAACTCTGCGCACCTGTTAGTGCGCACCCTAAACAAGCGGCAGCTGTCACGGTCACCACTGCAACGCAGTCATTCTTCTCCCCATCGGGATCCACAGACTCCCTGAATCCTACACGTGGAGCCCGAGGAGCCCGGGGACCTGTTGGGGAGCTGCGGAGATGGAGCTCTCGCCATGAGCTCTCAGAGCCGAAACCTGCAAGAGAGCCAGCACGCGGGAGTCTGCAGGTGTGCGCAGCTGTAGCCACGCACAGCCACGCACAGCCACGGAGCAGCGAGGCAGGATGGAAGCAGTGACGGCCAAAGTGTGTCTGTGCCAGGCACCGCGCAAAGACCTTACCTCTTTTCAGCCTGTCCGCCCCCACTCTTCGCTCAGCTCGGACCCTTAGCTGACTTCCTGGTCTTTCCAGCCAGCGCCCACATTGGGTGCCTGGGTTGGGGAGGGGGCAAGCAGGCTGTAAGAGGTTCTGGGAGGCCACCTCGAGCCTCGGACGGGCCGAGGGTGGCTCGGTCATGCCCTGCAGGAAGCTTCTGCAGTTTGTCTTGGTGGCTGATTCTGCCCCACTCTCTTTGCACCCAGTTTTCTGGGTTCTGAAGTTCATTTGGCCACACCTGGGCCAGAGATAATTGCCTGTGACACCTCCTTGGATGAGCCTTTTTGACACAGTCTCTGGTTCCACCTCGGATCTGTCCCCACAGCCTCTTCTGCTTTCTCTGCAGATAGGGACTCGGGGTCCTCCTCCTGGAACTGTGGAATGTGGGGTAACCTTTCCCAGCAGGCCTCCTCACGGGTAGGTGCCAGACCCTCAGTCCATCCTCAGGCAGATTTTGAAATGCCACCACCCGAGTCAGGCATGTTAGTGAACACTTGTCTTTCCAGCACTTTAGGAGGCTGAGGCAGGAGGATCACAAGTTCAGTTGGGAAAATTCTGAGCTAAACCATCTATGCCACTTCCTGGGGTTTTCTCTTGGGGTTAAACTCACCACCTGCAGTAGCAGCTGATTTGGTTTCACATCTTCTCTTCCTCCTTTTTGGGATTGAAAGCAAGGCCTTTGAACTATATCACCAGCCTTAGACACATAGATGAGGCAGAAAGACAAGTGGAGACAGAGAGAGACAGAGAGAGACAGAGAGAGAGAGAGAGAGAAAGAGAGAGAGAGATTGTGAGACAGGGGCCTCTGCGAATCCTGTGGGGAGAACCCAGACAGAGAACTGCCTTTGAGGGCTGGGAAGGGAAACAGATTCTTTGCCCCAGAGCTGCAGCAAGTTGAGAATTAACAACCCTCTCCCTGACCCCAGATGCACCCCCGACTGTCAGCCGTGGCTCCAGCTCCCAAACCTGCCCAAAAGCTTCAGGAAGAGCCCGCCCAAGCCCTGAGTCGGGCCGGCTGGAACCCGGATGGCAGGATGAGCCTCTGGTCTCCCCAGGCTCCTGCTCGTTGTCTTAGCTGCCTGCCTTCCGAGGCGAAGACCCTGGGACACAGACTCAAGTCCAGGGAGTTGGTCTGGGATGTTAAGGGAACTGGGAAACGATGGGAGGAAGGGGCGGAGACCAAGAAAAGGTATGAGACCGAGGAGAGTCCTGTGATCCCAGCACTCTGGGAGGTTGAGGCAGAAGGATCACAAATTTAAGCCCAGCCTGGGCAATCTAGTGAGACACATGCATATCACCAGCAAAGCCCATGTCTGGCCCCACATCCCGTGGGAAGGGATGGCCTGGGAACCCCAAGCCCATATAAAATTGCAGCTAGTATAGGAGATTGTGCTTGAGTGAAACTCTGAGACTTAGAAAATGACATCTGAGGGGCCTCCAATACCACACAGAGACCCTCGGCCAACAGCCACCAAGAAGTCTGAAGTCTGAAAAATCTTGCTTCAAGGCTGCCTGGGAATAGGACCCTTTCTTCTGCACTGAGTCTCGGCGCAAACACTGCTGTAGTGCCATCTAGTGACCAAAATCGGCATCACACCGGAGAAGATCCTGCTAGCAGAAGCCAGAGTCCCAGATTTTCCGGACAAGGGAGCAGCAGGCCAAGGGTCCCCCTGAATGGATCTGGCCAGGCTGCTTCCTGGTGTTTCACTATTGACCTCGCTTTTCTTCCAGCACTTACTCAGCTTGTCACTGCGGCCAGCTGCAGCGCGCAGCTGCATTTCTGTCCCAAGACAAAAGTGCCTTTAGAGTGGGGGCTCCCAAACTTTTGGGCGCCAGGGAGCGGCTCGGTGGAAGGCATTTTTCATGGGCAAGGAGGTGGTGGGATGGCTTCTGGACAATCCGGGTACACTGGATTTATTGTGCGCTTTGCTTCTATTAGCATTAAACTGTGCACTGTATTTTCTACTATTGCATAAGAAGCGATACCCTCGGCACCACGCCTGCGCAGTTCACAGTAGGGTTCTCGCTTCTATGAGAAACCACCGCCCCGCACCCTGGTCTGTGGCCCGAAGGTCGGGGTGGACGCCGCCACACCTAGGAGTAGCAGTGAGCTTACAGGTACAGGGCGGGTTCCAGCGGGAATGGTGTGTCAGGTGAAAAGAGACATTTTTTACACCTCAGAAATGGTGATCATGGCTCTGGACCAGACAGGTTTTGTGACAGGACAGTGTTATATCAGGAAGCGGGGGCCGGGGAAGTCGAGTGGCTAGTTTTGTAAGAAATCTAGTTTCTGTGAACTGCTGTATTCTCTCCTGGAAGAAACTTACATTCCATTTATTATTATTATTTATTATTCATTATGATTTTACCAAGTCCTAATCTCTGTGCCAAGCTGTTTTAAATTTTTTAAAAATTATTTCTTTATCTATTTAGGTACTGGGGTTTGCACTCAAGGCTTTCGCACTGAGCTGCATCTTTCACCCTTTATATTTTTTTTTATTTCGAGAGAGGATCCTGCTAAGTTGCCCCTAACTGTGACCCACCTGCCTCAGCCTCCCAGAGTGCTGGGATTACAGCTGTGCACCAGCACGCTAAACTCAAGCCCTTTAGAAACGTTTTCTTATTTAATACGCCTCACAGCAGTTCTGAGAGTTACTTAACTTAAACTCAGGCCTGTCACAATCAGGAGAGATCCTAAGGCCACTTCCTTTACCTTCCAGGAAGCACCACCTCCATCCCGCCTGCCCGATTACTTGCTAGCATTGTGCAAAGAGCGTGGCAACCAGCGCACAGCAGGGGTGTGACTTAGCAGCAAATCTCTATCTGGTTGGCATGCTATATTTACATCACATTTTAGACCATTTAAAATGGAGTTTCTCAGTTTCAACATTGTTGCTATTTGGGGTCAGATCATTCTTGGTTGTGCAGAGAATTTTCCTGTACATTCCGTGTTTTACGGAGTCTTTCACCTCTGTCCCCTGGGTCACATGGAACCCGCACCCTCATTTCATGACAGACATGTTTCTGGGTGCTGTCACACATCTTGTGAGGGCAAAATCACCTCCCAGGTGTAACTACAGTATCCTAGGAGTTGTGTCTTTTTCTGTATTTAAAAGTACCCAGCTCGTCTAGAGTACTTCAGATATCAATGCTTTCAAAATAAGCTTGGGGTTTTTAACTTGGATAGACCTTATTAGTACCTTAGTTAGTTGAAATGAGGTTTGTTCAGATCTCTCTGGAATATGGTTAAATATTTTTGGCCACTTTCCTATGCCATTTTAGTGACTGCCACTGACATTTTAGCGTTTGCACAGTTTAGGTGCAGTGATATTTTTAGTTTATATCTAAATGCTTATGTTACTAATTCAACCGTATTAAATGAAGCATATTATGCATCCGTTGAATTGTTATCACACATTTCAGGACATAATTTCCATAATAAAAACCACATGCCAGCACTCTGCCAGGCTGGGGCAGGAAGATCAAAAGTTTGAAAACAGGCTGGCCAAGTTAGAAACTCGGCAAGACTGTCTCAAAATAAGGGCTGGGGATCTGGCTCAGTGCAAAGGCCCTGTGTTCAATCCCCAATCCAGCAAAAGAAATATATATGTATATTTATTTCCTCAGCTTTCCCAAGTTCTTTCCCACCCGAGCCCCCAGTGCGTAAAGCCCCTCCAGCCTCTGGCTTCAGTGTCGGGAAATCAGGCTTGCTCATCAGTTGCAAGAGTCTTGAATAAAATCCCTCTTGCCTGTTTCACTCTGGTGCTTTTTTGTTTTATTTTTTTTCCCAAAACTGGGATTGAACCCAGGGCCTCTGTACTAAGCTGCATCCCCTGTCTTTCTTGGTTCTTTCTTTCTTCCTCTCTTATTTTTATTTTGAACAGGGTCTTGCTAAATCACTATGTTGCTCCAACTTAGGTTCAAAATGGTGATCCCTCCTGTCTCGGCCTCCCAGGGTGCTGGGATTATAGGTATGTACCACCACACCCAGCTAATGGAGCAGTTTTTCTTGGATATATCTCTTTTGATGCCCCCCTCCCCAGTGTCTTTAGGCTACTCAGAGCCTCCAGAACACTGCAGGAAAGCAGAGTCCCTCACTCCCTCTCCCCGTCCACCAGAGTGGACATTCCACCACGCCCAGCCCCCCCAGCCTCCTCCTTCCCACTCCTCTGCCCCAGCTCAGGCTTGTGATGCAGGATCAGGAACACAGCTTCCGGCTGCTCTGGAACAAGATGTCACTGACTCTGCCCTCACCAGCTGTTCTCGTGGGATTCCGGGCAGAACGAGGCTGGTCAGATGTCCAAGCTGCCTCTCGGTCAGTCCCATCTTCGGGCTCCTCCAGGGCTTCCAGCTGTGTACGGGAGCCGCCATCTTGGAATGGCGGCCTTCAGGCCTCCACCTCCTTCCTTCCTGAGACGTACCATTTCCGTAACAAATCCCACCCTCCGTCAGCAGCTTGGGTTTCAGGGCTCCCAGTTTTGCCTGTCAGTCATCAGTGGAAATTGTAAAGATTGGCAGTTGCTGTGGTTACAGTCTGGCCCCTCTCAAGCTTAGATGGATGGGCGCTAACGTGGGGCACGTGGGCCCCAGGGACAGAGCCCTTGTGAATGGTTTAACGCCTTTCTCACGAGGATGACTTAGTGTCTGCGTTAGCTACTAGGCAGGGCTGTTACTGAAGTTTCTCAGGGCAGTCCCTTGTGTCTTGTCTCTTTGCTTTTTTCTTTTGAGATGGGGTCTCAAAAGAAACCAGCCCTAGCCCGGGCTGGTCTTGAACTCATGAACTCAAGAATCCTCTTGTCTCAGCTTCCTGAGTACCTGGGACTACAGGCATGTGCCACCCATCTGGCTTATTTTCTCTGTGAGCTTTCCTTTTCCCTTTTCCTCTCTGCTTTGAGTTGAGCAGCGCAAAATAATCCTCCAAAGCAACTGCCTGATCCTGCATGTCTCAGCCTCCATGAGCTAAGTAAAACTCTTTTCGTTATAAATTCCACAGCCTAGGCTATTCTGTTACAGCAACAGAAAACGGATTAGGACAAAAGTTGTAGATGTAGGTAGAGCCAACTCTAATTTCTTCAAATATTCTAGACCATTTCTTTCAGCTCAGTGTTCAATTTTGGGTTCTCTAACCACTGAAAGATGAAGGGCAGGAGGATTCCTTTCCTTCCCCACTCTAGAAGCCAAGCAGAGTGAAATGCAGTCTCGGGCCGCCATGAGAGGTGAGTCAGTGCTACATAAGCCAAGTGAGTCAGACAGACATGCGACATTTTAGGAGTGGAATCTGACTGTGCTGCGTGTGGGTGACTGTGGCTGGCAGGAAATTTGAGTCATAAAAGCTTGTTTTCAATTTCCCCAGATTTGCCTGAAGGCAGGGCTGTCCTGTCTAAAGGCTTCTCCTGGTAGGATGTGTCCCCAGGGGTCCGGGAATGGGCTGCAGCTTTAGAAATCAGAATGACCTTGAAATGTAGGTTTCAGCAGTACAGGGAGGGCCATCGCTGTCTCTGTGTCCTCTTCTGGCTCTGGAGCTCGAAGCCCGGCATTGGGTGGGCAGCAGAGAATGAACTCACAGCTCACAGGAACATCATCTCTGTCTCTTCTCCTTCAAAAGGAATCTTTTAAATGGAACAAACTCAGAGCTCAACCTTCTCACTTGTATTTTTCAACACAGACACAGTGTGATCAAAAGATTCTGTGAATGTTGAAATTTAAAATTTATTAAAGCGTGGGACACATTGACATTAATCTCCCTCAATACTCTCCTCACTTTGAAGGTACTTATCCCATCATTCCTGCCACTTTCTGAAGCAGTTCTGGAAGTCCTCTTTCAGGAGCGTTTTTAGTTGTATTGTCTCGGCTGCCTTGAGGCTCTGAACAGATTCAAAACCTTTACTTTTCAAGGTCATGTTGACTCTGGGGAAGAACCAGAAGTCACACAGTACCAGATATGGTGAATAAGTGAGTGAGGACGCACAGGCAGCTGAGTTAATTAGAGATATTATAGGCAGTCAGACAGTGCTAGGCCCTTGAAAGAGCCAAAGCAGAAGACCAGGTATCTTGTGACCTTGAAGGACCTTGAGGCCAGACCTCAAGACCAAAAGATCAAACATACACCTACATCCTAAGGACTGATATTCCAAATAGGACTCCATCACCCCAAGGAAGCCAAGAGTCACCATCCCAAGCCCCTCCAGCCGAAGGCCCTGTTCTCCTCGTTTGATCGCAATTTAATCAATTATACCTGAGTAATTACACTCATAATCTTATTGGTTGACCATAGTTCTGTCCCACCTTATGCCCATCTCACGAGTTCCCTTTTTCCCCACCTTGAATCTATCTCACACCATGATTTTACTCTATGAAAGTCCTAGAAAAGACAGAGTCCCTGGCAATCCACTCTGGACCCCTTCTGTCTCTCTCAGATAGAAGCTTTCTTTCTCTCAATAAATAAATTCTGCTCTTAACCTCCTAAAATTCATTCTTAGATTTTAGAGAACACGAACTCGTACCAGACATCTAGTAGGCTGGGAGTTCCGTTCCCCTATATCAGCACTACTGTTTTTATGAGCTCTCCTTTCAATTAGATCACACTAGGTAGCAGCTTTCACTTTATTTTTTATCATATCTTGGAAAGACGCTGATGAAAGAAGATTTCCAGAAATGCTTCAGAGAGCAGAAAGAACAATGAGCTAAGTGTGTTTGAAGTGAGGGGAAGCGTTTCAAGCGGGACTCATGGCGATGCGTCCGTTATCGTCAGACATATTTTATCTAAACACACTCAGCAGTGTCTGAGAAAGCCCTTGTGCCTCCTCCTCATGGTGGAGGCAGCTCTGGTTTATCTGTGGTCCTGATGGTCACTCTTGAGCTGTCAGCTCCCCTGTGCCCATGGGTGGCCTCAGAGAGCAACTGTGAGTTGTGCTGACATCCACTTCTGATCACCAGAGACATCTTCTGGTTCCAAAAACTCCACGCCTGGCAGCTGCCTTGTCCTATCCCCAGGTCCCTTCTGTACCCTTGGTCATTCATAGAGTCCAACTCTCCTGCACTGTTGTCTACAGAAACTTCTGGGCTTCCTGTAGACCCTGCCCCAACCATGAGGGAACTCATAGCCTCGTCTACCTCACTGGGCTGGGCCACTATTTCTCCAGGACTCTGGGGACCATGTGTTGGTACCAAGCACCCTATGAGAAATCTCAGTCTAAACCCCAAAGCCCTGTTCCTCTTGGCTTCTACTTCCATCTCTGCACCTTTGATCATTACCACCCTCTGCAAATCTCTCTCACACAACTCCATAACTGGAAGGGAAGAGAGGTCGTTCTTTTCCTTCTAAGGCAAGACCTCCCTGGTACTACCCCCCCCCAACAGGCACCACTTAGCAACCATAGGAAAAGCCTATATTCAGACCACCCCACTTTGGTCTTGCTATTGCAAAAGAGAGCACCTAGAATTTAGGGGTGCTTCCCACGCAACAAAACGTACAAGGATGTGCCTCCTAATGGCTATGAAAAGTTGCAAACATGACTCTAAGCAAAGACCCTCCGTTTCAGCCTGCCTCTGTTCTTTGAAGCAATGAATCCTTATCATTTCTTATGTGAGAAAGAGATCTAGAACAACTAGGAATTATAGCTTTTTGGCAGTGCAAATACTTTGGTTTATTACCAAAGAAGATAGGATCCTTTATGAAAAAAAAATTGGACATGTGCCTTATTTAGGAAAATAAAGTTCATTGCTTTCATCAAACTCACAGAATATCAAATTATCAAACAGTGAAGAGCTGCTATTTTAAGTCTTCTCTCCAGCTAGGCTCGATAGCATCACTTGCCTATGTCTTGTGAAGCACATTATGGTTTCTGTTTATAAAAGTTAATTATAATCAGCTTCTTGCAGCATCTCTATGTGGCACCCAGAACAAGATTATTAGTCCTGCTTTGCAGATGACAAAGGCAAGGCCCTAAGTCACTCATTCCAATCCAGCAGATAGGGCCCTCTGCAAACCAACTTTAAAGAAATCCTGTCACCCTAGAACACCAGGTCACTTGGCCAGCTCTTTTTCAGGGTAAACAACAGAGCTCAAAATTGGAAGCTCAAAATTGTTTCCCTGCACCTCATCACAATGGATGCAGAAATGAAACCATAAGTGAAATAAATCAGACTCGCATGTGTAAATATGCTATTGTCTCCCTAGTGTAAAAAACTGAAAGTGTAAATAAGATCCAAAATGTACAATGGATATTGTAAAAGTGAGAGGAAAAAGTGGTCAAAAGGAAAGAACAACTGGGATGGGGGAAAGGAGAAAAGAAAGAAGAGAAAAGATTGTATGTCTGTATATACAAGATAGATAACTACACTACTAATCTCTGCTAGTTCATTAAAAAATTTGTATTTTCAGTGTTCGATTGTTCATTTTTTATGACTATATCTTGTGATTTGAACAACTACATTGCAGATAGCAATATGCAATATATTAACCAGTGTTAATCTCGAAGAAGAAGAAGAAGAAGAAGAAGAAGAAGAAGAAGAAGAAGAAGAAGAAGAAGAAGAAGAAGAAGAAGAAGAAGAAGAAGAAAGAAAGAAAAAGAAAGGAAATCAGATGGCTGCAAAGCCTGGTAGGTAGAAAAGGACCAATCCAGAGACATGGATGGGAAATAGATCATCTCCCATCTTGGATACTGAAAGCCTTTTGCCAGTTTCTGTACCTAAAATTGACACTGTCAGCAAACTCAGAATCAGCAAGATTAAGGAAGATTATGGAGAAAAGTAATATAAAAATATTTTTTAAAATTCAGCTAGTAATAATTCTATAAGGTATCACTTCAAACAAATTAAATTCCTTGTCATTAAATACTTTCTCTCCTAACTAATCTGTTTACCAAAATACTACCTGGAATTGCACAGAAAATGCCAACAACTCGCGTTCTACTGAAGCAAGTGTTCTCATGTGTTTTACATAGAATAAAACACAGGATTGCTTCGTCTTTACGTTGAGTTTTTGTGACCCCTCCTGTTCTGAATGTGAGTGCCACTGTTACAAGTCAGCTCATCCATGGATGAGCCAGTAGCTAACGTGTTAGGAGGTGGGCACTGGTTGGAGGTGGTCACTCAGGACATGGCCCGAGGACTGCATTCGCTCTGCGCTTCCTCTTTGCTCACTGTTTCCTGGTGGCCATGAGTTGAGCAGCTCCACCACGTCCTCCCACCAGGCCAGTTTCTGTACCTAAAATTGACACTGTCAGCAAACTCAGAATCAGCAAGATTAAGGAAGATTATGGAGAAATCTTGGAGCCAGCAAGCTAGGCATGGACTGAACCCTCTGCAACCGTGAGCCAACATAAACCTGGCCTTCTTGAAGACGCTGGTACTAGATGTTTTGTCCCAGCAAGAGGAAAGCGACAAATATAGATACTTATTTAAAACAGTAGAGAGAAAAGTGCGTAAGACAAAGTCCAGGAGAAACAGGTAGGAGGGTCCACTTGTCCTCTCTCCGGGTGGTCATGGGGACAGCAGTGATGTGTGACAGCGTGGCAAGTCTTGCCAGCCACGAGCCTCACGTGAATCTTGAGGTCTGCGGTTCTTTTTGGGCTCATATAAGCACAGGAGTGCACATGAGTGGCCTTAGCTATTCAGACTTCAGCACTCCTAACTTAGAGATCGGACTGAAACAACACACTTCAAACTACTAGGAAACAAAAAAAATAAAGCGCGTTTACCATACATCATATTGGTTATGCAAACTACCCAGCATGGTCTCAAGTGTAAAAGACATTGCCATCAAAGAGGACAACCACGAGCCCGGAGGCGCTGCCCACTGCAGTCCTGAAGACCTCTGGAATATGCAGGGTGTGGGCAACCCCGGCCTGCTGAACGGACTCTTTCCGGGACAGGCGGCCAGGGCAGAAACTGTTACCAACACTGCACACTTGGGGAGACCGAGATCGGAGTAAGCACACGGTCACAAAGGAAGTCAACTGCAGAAATTCACAGGGAGAAGGGGTCCAATTCAGGACAGGAAAACTGTGTCATGAGAGGCCAAGCAAGGCTAAACCCTGAGTGCCGCGGTTGGGGGACAGGACAGAGGAAGGCTGAGCCCTGTCATTGAAGGAAATGTGCTAAAGCATGGGGTCTCCCGGCCACTGAGACCTGGGCCACACAGCAGGAAGTGAGCGGCAGGCAGGAGAGCAAAGCTTCATCTGCGTTTCCAGGACCCCGCACGCTGCTGCACGGCGCCTCCTGTCGGACCAGCCCGCGCTGGGGTCTCACAGGAGCTTGACCCGCCTGTGACCTGCGCATGCGTGGGATCCAGACTGCGTGCTCCCTGTGAGAGTCTAAAGCAACAATATTGCAAAGAGAGCACCCAACGTCATATTAACAGAAATCAACTGTGCAATAAATGTAATGCATTTGAATAATCCTGAAAGCACCCCCCCACCACCACCGCCTTCCATTCCCCTTACACTTCCCACCCCTCCTGCGCCTCCCATTGTGGAAAACTTGTCTTCCCTGTGCTTCAGAGTTTAGGGGCTGCTGTGCTCCAGGGGTGATCTACGCCGAGAGCCTCCAATAGGACAGAAGTCCCAAGCCAGCCGCCTTCACCTGTCAAACTCCTTACCCACACCTCTGGCACTGTGCCCAGAAGTGTGCCCAGGGTCTCGGGGCTGGCACTGACCTGCAGGCAGACAGGGACCCCTTCCTCGAGGATGAAGACCCCGAGATGTCACCCGAGCCTCTGCATCCCACAGCTGGCCTTCCAGGCCTTGCACAACCTTAAAGGCTGCTATGGTCTGGATCTTAAATGTTCCCAGAGGCCCACGTGCTAAAATTTCTGTCCCCATCCTGGCACTAGTGGGATATGGTAGAGACTTTAAGAGATGGGGGCTGTCAGGAAGTCTCCCAGCCACGTGTGTGTGTGTGACCCGGAAGGGGATGCTGGGAACCCAGCCCCTCCCTCTGCCTCCCTTTTGCTTCCAGGTTGCCACAAGGTGAGAAGCTTTGCTCCACCTGTGCTCATGCCATGATGTGCTGCCCAGCACAGGCCAAGGACAACAAGGTCAATAGGTCATGCACTGAAATCTATAAAACTGTGATCCCTTACAACCTTTCCACTTTATAAGATGCTTATCTCGGGTATTTTGTTATAGTACTGGATGCTGAGGAACACATACTTCAGTCACTTATGTGCTTACATGCTTTGATTATTTATTCCTTGTCTGTTGGGGAGCCCAACAGACAATGGGGATGCTGTGGTAGAAGCTGAGAAAGGGTTGTGTGGAAAGGGCTTATGGGAGCTCAGCTCTCCCAGAAGTGGTCAGAGTCTGGGGTAGAGTGGTTCATGCTGCCCTTAGTTGCTGACTTGTGTGACCACAGCCTGGCTGGAGTAGAAGCACTCTGGAGATTCAGAAGAGCCGCCCGATTTTTCTCCTCATTTAGGTGTGGCTGGACCTCAGAATCTACTCTTGAACTTCATGGTTTCCCAACTGTGGTCGCAGAAGCTGCAACATCACAATACCTGGAAACTGGTTCGAGATGCAGGTTCTTGGTTCTGTGCAGGCCTGCTGACCCAGAGACTCTGCCTGCAGTGGGTGTGGCTGTCTCTGTTTTAACCCATCCTCCCGAGCACTCTGACACAAGCCCAACTGTGAGAACCACCCGCCCTGTGAGTCTGTTTTCTGTTGCTGAAACAAAACACTGGAGCCTGCATTGCTTATGAGGACTAGAGGTTCACCGAGATCACAGTTCTGGAGGCTGAGAGGACCAAGATGCTGGCACCTGCGGGCAGAGCAGGATGCAGGCTCAGGCCTCCTCTCCTCTTCCTGAAAGCCACTGGTGCCATCATGGGGTCTCCACCCTTGGCACCTTATCTAACCCTCATCACCCCACAGGCTCCTCCTCCAGATACCTTTGACGTAGTCACCAGGGGCCTGGGTTTCCAGTGAATGAACTTTGGGGGGACAATTTCAAATCTTAGCAACCGCGAAAGTGGCCATTTAACCTTCCACACCGAGCACAGCCATGCGGGCTTCCCTGCAGATCCCAATGGGGAGGACATTCAAACGCTCTACGTAGGCTGGGTCAGTGAGAGGCCCACAAGGGAAGATGCTTCAGGGAACTCAAAAGCAGACAAACACCTAAGTTTTATCTTTATTTTATGATGGGGCCCTGCTAAATTGTGAAGCTGCCCAGGCTGGGCTCAACCTCACCATCTTCCTGCCTCAGCCTCCTCAAGTGCCTGGAAGACAGGCATGTACCATCACGCGTGACTGAACGTGACACGTGAATGAGGTCCAGGAAAGAACTGTGAGCTCCTTCACGGTGAGATGAAGACCAGAGAGAAAAGAGGCCAGGGTCAGGCTCTGGGCTCTTTGTAGCCACAGAAGTTCACTGGAGGCAGGCATGGGGAGGCCAGTGTCGCTAAGGACATCACAGGTCGCTGTTGGATGGCAGAAGGCATGACTTGTCCTCAGTACCCTCAGGTATGAAGGCTTAGGGTCACACTGCAGCACAGGCTAGACAGAGGTCGCCTTTTCCTGCATTGGGCTGGGAAAATGGTTACAGCAAGCCTGTCGTGGACAGGCCTGTCATCCCAGCACTCTGGAAGGCTGAGGCAGGAGGATCGCACGTTAGAGCTCACACTGGGCAATTCAGCAATTTAGAGTGAAGTTGTCTCAAAATTTAAAGAGGGCTGGGGACATAGCCTAGCGTGAAGACCCTCGGTTCCATTACCAGTATGGAAGAAAGAAAGAAGAAGTTAAATCAGTTCCCTGTATTCATACACATGGCCTTGGTCCACCTGGAATTCCAATTTTTTATAACTGAAAACTATTGACTGTCATTTAATAAGTTCAGAGGACAAAATCTTTCCCAGTCGAGGGTGCGAGGTGGGGCCACACCTAGATCCGAGTCATTCGAAGGGAAATGGATGCACCTCGAGATGGTGCTAAGTGAAATAAATAGACACAAGGTTTAATATCGCATGGCTTCTCCAGCATGAGAAACCCAAAGTATAAATAATTTAAAGAGAAAAATAAAACATGACAGGAAACAGGAAGGTAGACTTTGCCAAGATGGGCAGGGGAATTGGAAAGAGGGGAAAGGAATGTAAAAACTATCAAGGTACAATGGATTATAAATATAGGCCAATAAAAAGGGGGAAGAAAATATATACCTGAGGACAGATAAATATATATCTGAGACATACATATATATCTGAGGCAGGGTCTCTCTCTGTAGTTCAGGCTGGCCTGGACTCACTGAGCAGCACAGGCTGGGATCGAACCTGCAGCGATCTTCCTGCCTCAGTCTTCCGAATGCTGCTGAGATCACAAGCGGGAGCCACCACACCCCGCTAATAAAATATTTTGAAAATGAGAAAAAACACACAATACTTTTAAAAATGGCGACAGCACTACAAGGCCCTGCTGAGACCCGTTCGGGGGGCCACCCCGCTGGCTGCCCCGGGCTGCGGCCCTGAGCTCAGGAGCCTGGCACCTGGCTGGAACCTGCAGGTGGGTGAGGTGTGGGACTTCAGGGAGCGCTGCGCCGCCAGGGGGCGCGCGGTGCAGAAACTGACGCGGCCGACAGGGGGCGCGCGCGCTGCGGAAGACCGAGCGCTGCGCTGAGCTCTCTCTGCAACCGGCTGCTGGGATGCGAGTCTGCTGGGGCCAGGCGGGCTCCGAACCTGGGAACGCCAGGAGGGACGCGCTGCCCAAGGGCTTCTGTCGGGAAAGTGGGCAGGGCACGCTCCCGCCTCTGCACGCCGTACCGCCTGCCCCACTCCGGGCGTGGCCCCTAGGTGGATGGGCAGAAGGAGTGCGCCCCGCTGGGTCCCGGTGCATCCGGGCTGTTGACGCGCGGAGTTAGCGCCCTGAGACGCCCAGGGTTGCCCACGCCCCAAGCTCCAGCAGCCAGGGCTCCTCCAAAGAGGCGGTGCCCAGGCGGAGACCGCCGGTTTCCAGCCTCCCCCCTGACCCCTCCCCTCCCCGGCAAGCACGCTGCTTAGCTCAAAAATCCAACCCTGAGCCAGGCGCAGTGGCGCAGGCTCTGGGAGGCTGAGGCAGAAGAATTGCAAGTTTGAAACCAGCCTGGACAATTTCGTGACAGCCAGACCCTGTCTCCAAAAGAAAAGAGATAACAAAACATCCATCCCTGAGGATGCTTGCAATTCCTGCACTACAAGAGGCTGAGACAGGATGGTAAGTAAGGTTGAGTCCAGCCTGGGCAATTTAGAGAATTAGCAAGACTCTGTCTCAAAATAAAAAAGTTTAAAAGGCCCGGGGATGAAGCTCAATGCAAAGGCCCTGGGTTCAATCCCCAGTATGGTCAAAATAAGTAAATTGTAAAGTACATAAATTCCACTCCTGGCCCAGCTGGTCCTGGTAGGACCAGGTGGGTGCAAGGCCGAATGTGGCAGCTTCTCTTTGGTGCCAGCCCCTGGCATTCCAATGCCCCCCCCTCCCCAGGGACTTTGGGCCTGCGCCTCTCAACTTCAGAATGTCTTAGAGCTCCCAGAGAAATCCTGGTGGAAGAGGGCGGGCCCTTCCGGTTCCCTGAGCCCACGCCTGTCCTTGCCTCAGTTTCTCCTTCTCCGGCGATTTCCAAGGTCCTTTTCCACCCTGATATTTCAGATAGTCAATTGTCCAGGTCCTCAACCTTCCCTGGCTCAAATTAAAACTGCCTGTGGAGCCTTAAAATATAACAGCCTGGGCTCTCCCCTGCTGTGCTGCTGTAATTGTCCTGTGTGGTCCAGAGACTCCGCAGTATGTTTTAAAAGTCCCCAGGTGACTCTAATGTGCAACTGGGGTCAGCAACCTCTAGCATCTGAGGGAACTATTTGCATCCTCATAGGAGGCCCAGGGGGACTGAGAAGTCATCACTCCATTTAGCTCTAATGGTGTCACAACAGATAGGGCCAAGGGCAAGGAAGGAACTAGGGGGCCGCTGAGCTCCTCTGCTGCCCAGGAGAATAATGATTATCGCAGCGGGAGGAGAAGGGACCTTTCAATCTGCCCCTGCTTCTAATCTCCTTCCAGGCCTCACAGCTTCCTGCCTGGTTGTCCCCTCCCTTCCCCTCTCCTGCCTTTGTCCCCTGACTGCATCTGTGACCGCTGCTTGGTGGCACCGTCTGCCATGTGGAATGACTTTGTCCCCTGCTTCCGTGGTTTGCTCCAGGACAAGATCCCGCTCCTCCTCGTCCATCCCCGGGACGCTGCTGCTGAGTCCTGTGGGGCAGGCACTCAGAGGAGTGAGTCCCAGGGAGGGGACAACCCCTAACTGTGTCACAGCACCTTCACTGTCTGGCTGAAGCCATGCTCAGACCCACTCTGGGAACTGCGAGATCCTGCTAGACAGAGTAGACAAGTGTGAGGTGTGGTGGAAGTGGCAGGGCCAGGACTCGGGGACCTGGTTCCTGTCCCAGCTCTGCTAGTGACTCTTTGGTGCATGTGGCCATTTGTCATGGTTTGTCAGCTTGACTGGTGTAAGAAACACCTAGCAAACACTTTGCTAAGGCACATTTCTGGGTGTGTCTGTAGATGATTGACATGGAGGCCAGCAACTGAGGAGGGAAGACTCACTCCCTTTGTGGGTGGCACCAACCAATGGGCTTGTAGTCTGGATGGAATAAAAAGGGAAAGAAGGAAGTGCAGCCACTTCTGAGGAACTCAGGTCTTCCTGAGTGGATATCGGACTCCAGGTCTCGTTTCTCCAGCCTTGCTGTGCAGACTCGCACCAGCGACTCTCCAGGGAGCTTGTAGGCCTTCAGCTTGGACCAGTGCTTCACCCTTGATCCCTCATATTCTGCAGCTTCCATCTTCTTGGACTGAGCAGGTACCGGATCTCCTGGCTGTCCCAAGTATAGACAGCCATGTGTACTTTCCTGCCTTTGATCCTTAAGTCTACCTAATAAACTCCCTTGCATAATTACACATATATTTCCTACTGATTCTGTTCCTATAGAGAACCCACCCAATACAGTGCATTAGCTCGAGCCCACACTTGCTTCTGGGTTTCTGTTGACTTCTGTAAAATGAGGGGCTCTCAGATATTCCTTTTTGTGCCAATGTGGTGTGACTTCTGTGACCCTAGGAAGTACATCCTGGATCCAGATTCAGCTTCATAGGAGCCGAAATGGTGATTTACCTCATGGCAACTTGAGTGCCTCTGATATTCCAGGCACTGTTGTAGGTGCTGGGGAGATGGCAGTAAACTCAATAAAATCCCTCCCCTTGGGGGCTGGCAGAATAGGAGACACTCAGCTAAGGTGTGGGGACTCCTCCTGTACCCTGTGTGTCCTGGTTGGGGAGTGCTTTAGTTAGAGTTCTCTAGAGGAATAAAATCCATATCAGATATACAAATAATAGTGAAAGGGATTTAGGAAGGGAAGAGTCACAGCAGCCATTGAGGCAAAAGAGTCCACAGTGACCCTGTGGACCCTGTGGACCCTCTCTAGAGTGGCACTCTAGAGAGCCAGAGGACCCAGGAGTAGGCACAGTTTGGAGGCCTGGAACCTCACTGCAAAGTCTCCTGTGGGTCTGTGTCAGAAACCTGGAGTCTGCTTGGAGTATGAAGGAAACGGAAACCAATATCTTAAGGTGATGGTGCAGACCAGAGCTACGGGGACAGAAAGGGGGGAAAACTTCCGTTTCTTTCCCTTTTTATTCCTCCCAGGCTATAAGCCTATTGGTTGGTGCCACCCACATCCGGGGCGGGCAAGTCTGTCCTCCTCAGTTTGCACCCAGTCTGTCAATCATGCACAGAGGTTTTTCTAATCCACAAGGGGTTTGCTACTCAAGTCAGACTCACCTCTCCCAATCCAGGATCACAGGGATGAACTGTGGCACCCCCAGCAATAGGGCTGTAAGGAGACCCCAGACAAGGCAGGAGGAGGTGTCCGCACGGCCTGAGGCCAAGCGAGGCAGGCAGAGGCACAGCAGAGCTCTAGGCACAGAAGCCAGCTCCCAGCAACCCAGAGTTCCGGGTGGACACAGGGAGTGGTGCTGGGCAGAGGCGGCCTGCGAGCTGCCCTGGGACTGTCTCAGGAAACAGGGAGCAGAGAGAAAGGCGTGAGAGGCAGAGGAGTGGATGAGACAAAGGCCAGCGGAGCTGAGGCCCAGGCTTGTCTTGGGTTTGCTTCACTAACAACACAGTTACTTATAAGTAGGGACTGTATTTCTTTTTTCAAATGCAAGTTTGTTTGTCTGTTTTTTCAGTACGAGGGCTTGAACCCAGGGCTGTCCCAACCCCCTTTTTGTTTTGGGGTTTTAAAAAAATACCGTAATCAATAATGCCAATATTAATTTAGTCTGTGTGCTGCCCAAATGAACATTATCCATGTAGAGATTAACAAAAGAACATGTTTTAAAGCACTCTTCTATGAAAAAACAAAACAAAATTTCATAACAAAGTTAGAAAATAACAATAGTTATGTTGAGATAGGATCTTACTAAATTGTATAAGTCTCCCAGGTTGCGACTGAATTGGAAAACCTCCTGCCTCAGCCTCCTGGAATGCTGGGATTACAGGTATGTCACCACAGCTGGTTTATGAGAATTTTTAAGCTTAATTGAGGTTTAATTGACATACAATAAATCACACTTGTTTAAAGTGTACAACACAATACATTTTGACCCACAAGTGCATCTGTACTTCTGAAACCATCATTAGTGAACACGACAACTGTGCCCCTCCGGAATCTTCTTCCTGCCCCTCTCTTATCCTTTCTCTCTCCATCTCTAGGCAACCACTGACATGCATTCTTTTGCTACACAGTACTTTCATTTACATTTCCTAGAAGTTTTTGCAAGTGGAATCAGAGTGTGGTTTTATTTAACTCAGCATAACTAATCTGAGATCCATCCGTGTTTCTGTTAGTACTAATACTTCCTTTCTTTTTAACTGCAGAGTAGTGTTCCACTGTGGTTTTGGTGGATACATTGTGCCAACTTGAAGATTAGAAGTTTAACTAAGGAACTCAGCAGAGAGCCAGGGTCCTTACTTTGTAATCCTCCTCCTCCTCCTGTGCAAGAGGGAAGCATAGAGGTTTTGTGAGTGCTACACTGCCTGGGGGTGGGGAGTGGCCTGCGTACAATATAAGGGAGGAAAAGAGGTTTGTTTCCCCCCTTTTTTGCTCTTGCTATTTTGCTGTCTTCTGGCACTTTGAAGTGTTGCCTCAGTACCCTGCCACCCTGCCTTGGAGCTAGCTGATTATGGACTGAAACCTCCACAGACTATGCGCTAAATAACCCTTTCCTTCCTTAACGTTGGGGTGTCTGTTATTTTGTCCAAGCAATGAGAGAAAAGTAACCAAGGCAACTATATATGGGTCAATCACAATGTGTGGTTGATTTGCCTGTTTGTCATTTGGGTGGTTTCTAGATTCTCACCATTCCTAAAAAGAAAAGCTGTTATGAACATTTGTGTGCAGGCTTTGTATAGGGATATGCTTGATTTTTCTAGGACTAGAATGTGTAATTCATAAGCTGAGTATATTTTTAACTTTTTAAGAAACTGCCAAAGTGTTCTGTAACATGGTTGTACTATTTAAACTCCCACTAACAATAGAAGAGCCCCACTATGTAGGTAGTAAGACTAGTTTGCAGTTCCCTATGGTTATTGATGTTGAGTATTTTTTATGTGCTTATTTGTTAGTTGTAGTTCTTCTTCTGTGTTCAAATTTCTTGCTTTTTCATTTTGCACATTTTAATATAACCTGGATACAAATGATTTACCCGCTATGTGATCTGCAATTGTGTTATCCTGGTTTGTGGCTTATATTTTAGCTATCTTAACAGTATCTTTTAAAGATCTTAATTTTGATGAAGTCTAATGCATTCTTTTTCTTACATGAATCTTACTTTTGGCACATGCTAAGAAATATTTGCCTGACTCATGACCACAAATGTTTTCTTTTCTCATGTTTCTTCTAGAAATGTTATAGTTTTGGGTTTTACATTTAAATCTTTCATACATTGTGAGTTCATTTTGTGTATTGCATGATGTATGGGTCTAAGTTCATCTTTGCATACAAATATAAAAACTGTAGCAGTTGTTGCAAAGACAGTCTTTTCTTCAGTGAACCGTTTTTATACTCCGTCAAAGTTCAGCTGTCCATGTATGTGTGTGTTTATTTTTGACTTCTTCTATTCATCCCTTTGTCTGTCTTTGTTTCAATATCCTGCTGTCTTATTACTGTAACTTTATGGTAAACCTTAAAGACAGTATCAATTGTTTAGCTGCTGTTTATCCAAAACTGCTTTAGGAATTCTGGATCTCTTTTGTATTTCTTCTCAGGTTTTAAACCAGTTTGTTAATTTCTGGAAAACAAAACCAGACCTGCAAGTGGATGCAGTGATGGGTTTTTGTAAGCTCAGCTCTGTGGGAGTCTGAAGCAGGAGGATGGAAAGTTGGAGCCCAGCCTGGGCAACTAAGGAATTCAGAGAGACCCTGCCTCAAAATTAAACAAACAAACAATAAAAAGACCTGGAAATGCAGCTCAGTGGCAAGACCTTTGATTTAATCTCCAGAACTGCAAACAAAACAAAACTGAACAACAAACCCTACTGGCCTTTTGCTTTTGCGGTTACATTGAATCTATAGATCATTTTGGGCACAATTGATGTCACAGTTTCGCATCTCCCAGCACATGAACAGGGCGTAGCTCTTTACTTCAGTCTCCTATAATTTACCTCAGCAGTGTTTTGCAGCTTTCAGTCTATAACATACACGCTAGTTGTCAAGTTTATTCCTATTTTATAATTTTGATGCTGTTTTATTTCAATTTCCAGTGGTTTTCTCTGAACCCATAAAAACACAACTTATATTCATGCATATTGATCTTGGATCCTTCAGTCTTGCTAGAAATCTAGCAACATTTTGTAGATTTTAATAGATTTTCCACATAGATCACCATGTCTCCACAAATAAAGACAATTACACTTCCTCTCTGATGTGCAGGAATTTCATTTCTTTTTCTTGCCTTGTTGCAGTGGCTAAATCTCCCACACATGGTTAAACAGAACTCATGTTAACAAGCATCCTTGTCTTATTCCTTATCTTAGCACAAAAGCATCTGAATGCCACCATGAGCTGAGATGTTGGCTGTAGCATCTTTGTAGCTGTCTTTAATCATATTCAGAGTTCCCTTCTGCCCCTACTTCATTAAAAGTCCTCATCAGAAAGAGATGTGGGCTTGTGCCACCTCTTTTTCTGTCTCTGTTGAAATGATTATGTAATTTTCCATCTTTAGTTTGTTATTACAGTGACTTACGTTGATTTTCAAGTGTCCAACAAGCATGTATTCCTGAGCCGAGCTCCTATCGGGTATGATATGGTATTCTTTTTATATGTTACCTAATTATATTTCTTAAAGTTTTGGTACAGTTTTCCTCCATAAGTTAATGTCGTGTATTGGTCTGTAGTGTTCTTTTCTCCTAATGCCCTTTTCTGATTGAGGTACTAGAGTAATGCTGGTCTCATAGGGAAAAAGTGGAAATTATTCTATCCCTTGTAACATTCTGAAAGAATTTGTGTACATTTGACATTAAGGCTTATTTAACTTTGGTAAAATTTACTGCTGCAGCTATCTGCAGATGTAGTCTTTTGTGAGAACATCATTAGTGAAAAATTCATCTTGTACTGCCTATGAAATCAGTAGTGACTCACCTAACTCATCCTTGATATTAGAAATTTATATCCTCTCTCTTTTTTCCTTTATTAATCATCTCCACGGACGAGCTTTGGGTCTCATTAATTTTCTCGATTGCTTTTCCGTTTCTTTTTTCATTTATTTGTCCTTCTGATCTTTATTATTTGCTTCTGCTTCTAGGACCACATTAAACATTTCTTGTAGTGCAGGTCCTGATGATGAATTCTTTCAACTTTTGTGCATCTGAAAACTCTTGCTTTGCCATTCCTTAAGAAAAAGATGCTTTCACTGGGAGAAGCACTCCAGGTTGAAAGTTTTTCTCTTCTGGTCTTTTATTTTGCTTTGCTTGTGGCCATGAGGGTTACACTCAGGGCCTTGGTACTGACCCACTCCCCTCACAGCCCACTTGTAAATTTTGAGACAGGGTCTCACCAAATCACTCAGTTGGCCCAGGCTGGGCTCAGACTTCTGCTCTTCCTGCTTTGGCCTCCCAGGGTGCAAGGGTTACAGGTTTATTTCACCACGTCTGGCTTTTCTCACTATCTCCTCAACTGTTTCCTGATGCTTGCAGTTATTCTTATATTTTTATTTATATATAATAATCCTGTGCTCACCTCAGGTGTTTTAATTTTTCTCAGTATTACTAAATTTAAGAAATATAATATCCTTCGTTTATTGTGCATTTGGGATTCTTTTACACTACTGAATTTATAGTTTATTGTTTTCATCAAATTTGGAAAAGTTGTATTCATTCCTTTTTATTTTTTCCAGCTTTATTGAGGAACAACTGACAAAATTATGTGTATGTAGGATATACATGAGATGTTTTCATATCCATATACATTAGGAGATGATTATCACAGTCAACGGGATATACAATTCTACTGTTTACTTTTATGACTTGAGATTTTCTGGATTCCACAATCATGCCTTACTTCCTTTCTGTGTTTGGCTTTTTTCACCTAGCACAATAGTCTCCAGTTTCATGTGTGTTGTTGTCACTGGCAAGATTTCCTTTTCTTCTAAGGCTGTAAAAATTCTATTATATATCACATTTCATTTATCCATTCATCATTTAACAAACACCTATGGGTTTTATACCTTCCTAGAGTGACTAACAGTGCAGTAAACCTGAGACTACTGTTATCTCTCCAAAATAGTAATTCTACTTCTTTCGAATATACACTCTGAGCCAGGACTGCTGGAGCACAGGGCAGCTGTATTTTTTGGTAAGTCCTCACACTGTGTTCCACACTGGTTGTGCTAATTTATATTCCCAGTGTACAGGGGTTCTCTTTTCTCTGTATCTGTTCCAATGTGTTTTATCTTTCATCCTTTTAATGATAACCATGCTAACAGGTGTGGGATGATATTTCATTGTGTTTGCATGTGCATTTCTCTGATGATGAGTGATATTACATACATTTGAGTTTAGCTGTTAACCATTTGGGTTTTTCTTTGCAGGGGAAGGTAGGTCAACTGAGATCCTTCACCCCTTTTAAAACAATGTTTGCTTTCTTTTTACTGAGTGGTTTGAGTTCTTTATATACGTTGGAATTAACTCTTTATCATTGTATGGCTTGCATATATTTTCTCCAATTCCACTGATTGTCTCTTCATTCTTTTGCTTGTATCCTTAACTGTGTGAGAGTTTTGTCACTGTAACAAATACCTGAGATCACTGATTTAATATTTTTATTAAACTTTATTTTGGCTCACGGCTTTGAGTGTTTCAGTCCGCGATGCATTGGCCCCACTGCATTGGTTCGGAGGAAAAGCAGTGGAGGAACAAATCCCACTCACCTCAGTCCCAGAAAGGAAAGGGAAGGAGAGGCAGGGGCTGTCCCACTGTCTCCTTCAAGGGCGTGGCCCGTGACAAGACCACCAGTAGCGCCAGCTTTTACCATGCGGGCCTTGTTAAGATCTGTACTACAGCATGCAAAAGCTTTTTAGTTTTACATCACCCAGTTTGTCTATTTTTGCTTTTGCTGTCCGTGTTTCTGGAGTAATATCCACAAATTATTTTCCAGATCAATGCCAAGAATTTTTTTTTGTTTTCTCTGTGTGGTTCTACAGATCCATTTCTGACAGTTAAGTCTTTTCTTCTTCAATTTTTATTTCTCATTATTACATGTTTGCAGTCCATAATTACATTCATTTCTCATAGGGAGTTGGTTGTAGGTACATAACACATCTTAATTCTTTTTTCATCCTCTTCTCCTGCTCCCTGCTCCATCTCTTGGATCTCTTCACATTGGAAAAACTCTATCTCCCTATTTTCTGCTACTGTTTATCTATCTTTATTTTTCTCTTTATTTATATTTAGGGTTTCTTTTCTAAGAGGACCCTTGCACTATTTAGTCATGTGTCTTTAATTTCTTTCATCTAATATTATGGTCTTAAGGTGCATTCATTTTCCTACAAATAACTCAAGTTCATTCTTCTTTATGGCAGAGTAGTACTCCATTAGGTATAAATACCACATTTTCTTCATCCATTCATCTGTTGATGGACATATAGGCTGCTTGCACGACTTACATATTATGAACTGGCTGCTATAAACCCGGGCATACACATATCACTGTAAGATGAGTGTCTTTCTGGAAGACACTTAGAAGAGGACTATCTGGATCAAATGAAATTTCTAGTCTTAGTTTTTTAAGGAATCGCCCTCCTGACTTACAGAATGGTTGTACTAGTTTATATTTCCCCTAAAAATGTAAGAAGGTCCCTTTTCCCCTTCAGCTTTGCTAGCATTTGTTAGTATTCGATTTCTTGATTGTAACCATTCTTTCTGAATTTCTCTAGCGGCCGGAGATGTTGAACATTTTCTCACGTGTCTATTGTCCACTTGTGCGTCTTCTGGTGGGAAGCGTCTATTTCAATTGCCCCATTTTTTATTGGTTTTTTTTTTTATTTTAGGAGGTGTAATTGTTTTGAGTTCTTTGTATATTCAAGCTATGTGTCCTCTGTCTGAAGAATAATAGTTGACAAAGTTTTTCCTATTGTGTAGCTTGTCTCTTCACTCTGCTGGTTGCTTCTTTTGCTGTACAGAAGCTTTTAAATTTGATATGATCCCATTTGCTGGTTCTTGGTGCTATTTCTTGTGCACTTGGGGTTCACCTATGTGTCCAAGAGTTTCGCCTATTTCACTTCCAGCAGGTTAAGTGTTTCTGTTTTGACATCTAAATCTTTGACGTATATGGATTTTAGTCTAATGTATGATGAGATATACAGGCCTAGATTCAATTTTCCACCGGTGGATAGCCACTTTTCCCAGCAGTGTTTATTGCCCAGGTTTCCTTCCTCCAGCATACATTCTTGACCCTTTTTTCAAAGATCATCTAGCTGACCGTGCTTGGCACTGTTTCTCCATGCCCTGTTCTGTTCCACTGACCTATGTGTCCCTCTTAGCACCAGTGTCATGTTTCTGATTACTGTAACTTTGTAAAATAACTAGGTCTCCAGAGCTGATTGCACGCTGCTTGCTCCTGTTACCCAGGATTGCTTTTGCTAGTCTAGGTCTCTTCTCATTCCCTATGAATTGTGTGGGATTTTTCTCTAATTATGTGAGGAATGCTGTTGGTATTCTGTTTGGGACTGTGTTAAATCAGTGTACGAGTTTCAGACGTATGGCCACTTTGATTATAGTACTTAGGAATTAACCTAGACAAGGAAGTGAAAGGCATTCACGATGAAAACTGCAGTACTTTGAAAGAGGAAACCAAAGAGGACATAAAAAAATGTAAATATATACTGTTCTGGGATCGGTAACACCAACATACTACCTTACATTTTTCTTGAAGCTAATGTGAATGGCATTGTTTTTCTAATTTCTTTCCCAGTGAGTTCATTATTGGTGTGCAGGATTGCTATTGATTTTTGTGTGTTAATTTTGTATCCTGCTACACTGCTGAATTTGGATATTAATTCTATGAGTCTTTAGTGGAACTTTTGGAGTCTTCTTTATAGAGGATCATGTCATCTGAAGATAATAATAGTTCAATTCTTTCCTTTCCTGTAAATACCCCCTGTTATTTCTCTTGCCTGATTTCTGTGGTTAATATTTCAACATGGTTAATACTGAACATGAGTGGTGATAGTGGACATGCTTGCCTTGATTCTGATTTTAGAGGGAAAGCTTTCAGTTTTTTCCTCTTAATATGATGTTGGCAATAGATTTGTCAATAAAGTGTTTTTATCAAATTGAAATAAAGTCTTTCTATGTCCTTCAGGGCTTTTATCTTGAATGAATGTTGAATTTAACAAAGACCTTTCTAGGTGTATTGTGATTACCATGGATTTTTGTACTTGGTTTTGTTTATGTGACGTATTACATTTATTAATGTCCAAATGTTTGATAATCCTTTCATCCCTGGGATGAATCCTACTTAATCATAATGTGTATCTTTTTTGATGACTTGTTGCATTATGTTCGCTAGAATCTTGTTGAGGATTTTTGTGTCTATGTTCACTAAACAGAATGGTCTGCAGTTCTCTTTTTCAGTTGGGTCCTTTTCAGGTTTAGGAATTGGGGTAGTGCTACCTCCCAGGAATGGCTTTTGGAGTATTCATCCTTTTTCAATTTCATTAAAGAGTTTGAGGAGTATTGATGTTATATCTTTCCCCAAGTTGTTATAGAACCCAGTGGTGAATCTATGAGGACCTGGGGTTTTTTTTGTTACTGTGATTTTTATTACTGCTTCAATTTCATTGCCTATTATTGGGTTATTTGAGGTTTTTATAGCTTCTTAATTCAACTTTAGCAATTCTATGTATTTAGGAATATGTCCTTCTGAACTCTCCAATTTATTGAAATACAAGTGTTTAAAGTAGTTACTAATAATCTTTTGAATTTTGGTGTCATCTGTTGTGACTTTACCCTTTTCATTTCTGATTGCACTGATTTGGGTCTTTTCCTTCCTTTTTTGGTAAGATTGGCTAATTGTTTACTAATTTTGTTTATTCTTTCAAAGAACCAACTATTTCATTCATTCTTTCTTCAAAAATATTTTAGTCTCAATATCATTTATTTCTTCTTTGATCTTTATAATTTTCATCCTTGTACTAGCTTTTGATTTGAATTGTTTTTATTTTTTGAGAACCTTGAGGTGCATTATTAGGTTATTTATTTGGGCTTGCTCTGTTTTTCTGATGTGGGCGTTGTTGGCTGCAAAGGTCCATCTTAGAGCTGATTTCATCCTGTCCTGTAAGTAGTTCTGGCATGTACTGAAATTCTTGTCTGATTCTATGAAATCTCTAATTTCTTCCTTGATTTCTTCTTTGACCCGTTGATTATTCAAGAGTATATTGTTTAATTTCCATAAATTTGCATAATTTCCGTGGTTTCTTTTTCCATTGCTTTTAATTTTATTGTGCTATAATGGGATGGGATAAGTTTGATTCTTTTGCATGTACTTAAGCATGCTTTGTTGGGTAATATGTAGTGTACTTTGGAGAAAGTTCCATGTGCTGCTGAGGATAATGTGTATTCTATTGTTTTTGGGTGGAACACTCTGTAGATACTTATTAAGTCTTTTGTTTGAAGTTTTGGCTCAAATCTGATATTTTACTGTTGACTTTTTTGCCAAGTTGATCTGTTCGCGGCAGTGGAATACATTTGTCTTGTCTTTTGTGTCCAGTGGTGTTAGTTTTATGAAGCTGGGTACACCAGCATTCAGGGCATGTATGATCGTAATTGTCATCTTCATATTGAATTATTCCCTTTGCCTTTTCTGATCAGTTTTGACTTGAAATCTAACTTGTCTGAAAATAGTATAGTTTCTCCTGCTTGTTTTCTGGTTTTTACTGCATGGAACATTATTTTCTATCCTTTAAATTTTAGTCTATGAATTCCTCTTTGGGTTGAGTTTCTTGTACAGTATAACTATTGGATTTTCTTTCTTGGTTGATAGAGCCAATCTGCATGTTGGCTGAGAACTGAATCATTCACGTTGAGAGTTCTTCCTGAAAGGTATTGGCTTATTCCTGTCATTGCATTATTTTCCTGTTGCTGTTTCCCTTTCTTACCCTTCTACTAAACTGCTGGTCTGAGCTGGTATATTTATTCTATTGGACCTTTTGACACTGTTCACTTTGTTGTCTGTTTCTGAGATATCCTTGAGAATTTTTTTGAGTGCCAGTAGTCATGAATTTCTTTAGGTTCTCTGTATCATAGAAGTATCTTACTTCTTCATTAGTTTTGAAATAGTTTTGCAGGGTATGTCAGTCTGGGTTGAAAGATACTTGCTTTTCGGGCTTGAAACACTTCCCTCAAAGCTCTTCTGGCCTTGAAGTTGTGTGTTGAGAAGTCTGCTGTAAGTCTAGTGGGTTTACCTTTATAAATGCTTTCTAGCTTTTCCCTAATAGCTTTTAAGATTCTGCCCTTGCGTTGGACTTCTTGGATTTTGCCCATGATGTCATGCAGAGGTTCTTTCCTGATTGTGACTATTTGGGTTCTATAGTAAGATTATTTGAGCCTTAAGTATGAGCATTTATTGCTATGAAATCTCCTCTTAGAATAGCTTTTGCTGCATCCCATATGTTTTGGTATGTAGTGGTTCCATTTTTATTTGTCTCAAGTTGTTTTAAAATTTTACTTTTATTTATTGTGACCCATTAATTGCTCTACAGTGTGTTACTTAATTTTTTTCTTGTCATTGGTTCCTAACACTCTAACATGACTTTTAGGGAAACATACTCTGATATGATTTGAATAGTCTTAAAAATTTTAAGACTTAGTTTGTAGCTCAATCTATGGTCTATCACAGAGAATGTCCTGCATAGGCCTGAGAAGAACGTATGGCCTGCTGCTCTCAATGAAATGCTCTGCATTTGTCTGCTAGATCCATTTAATTCACTGTATTGTTCAAGTTCACTGTTTCCTCATAATTTCCTGTATGGGTGACCTATCATGCAAATAAGATTATGGAAATGAATATGGAGATTTCTCAAACAACTAAAATGGGAAATTCCAAATGACCCAGCTGTCTCTCTTTAAGGTATCTTCCCCATGTAGCTGAAGACATCATATGACAGTGATACATGCACATTAATGTTTATAGCAGCATAATTTCTAACAGCTAAATCCTGGAAGTAACCTATACACCCCTCAACAGCTGAATGAATAAAGAAAATGTGGTATCTAAACATAATTGAATGCTATTGGGCTATGAAATAGCACAAATTAGAGACATTTATATGAAAATGGATGAACCTGAAAAATATAATGTTGAGTGAAGTAGATATTCAAATTTAAATACCATATAGTATCTCTTGATTAAGATGAAGTACAAAGAGCACCGTAAAGGATGAGTAGAAGGAGATAAAGGGCTAGAACTCTTGCAAATAGGAAAGGGTCTAGGAGATAAAGGGGAGGAGGAGGGAAAGGGGACTGAGAAATAGGCAGAATACAGATACGTACAGGAACTTAATAACTGCAACAAATGTAAATATAATATGTCATAAACATGAAGTAAGATTAATAATATTGACAACAATGCAAATGGGGAGAGATTTAGAGGAGGAGGGAGGGAAGAACGTGGGTAGGTAGGGGATTAAAAAACAGAAATAAGTGGTATTATGTTCATGTACCCACTCCCTAAAATGATTATAAACTGCATGTACTGCAAACATGTACTAATTAAAAAAGATATAAGGGCATTGAAATCTGTATTACTCATTTTTCCATCACTGGAAAAAAAATAATAAACATGTGCAATTCAAAGAAGGAGAGGTTGATTTTGGCTTGCAGTTCCAGGGGGTTCAGTGCCCTGTTAGCTCCGAGGCAAAAACAGCATGATGCAAGAGTGTGGCAGGAGACAGCTCATCGCAGACAAGAAGCAAGCAGGAAAGGAAGGAGCCAGGGACAAGAATATACTTCCCATGTCACACCCTCAGTGATCCCTCGTCTTCCCATCAGACCCCACTACTGAACACAAACTTTTAGGGGACATTTTAGGTCTAAGCCTTAGCAATCCCCTATGATTCCTGTGTGGCTATTTCTCCTTTGGGTTTTTTACTTTGTATAATTGGGTCTTTGCTGTATTATAATTTGGCTCCATATTTACATTTACCAGTGAGCTTTATACTTTCATATATTTTCAGGTTACTAACTATTGTCCTTTCATTTGAACATGACGAATCCTTTTAGCGTTTCCTGTACGGCAGGTGATGAACTCCCTCAATTGCCGTTGTCTAAGAACGTATTTATCTCTCCATTTCTGAAGGACAGCTGTGCCAGGTAAAGTAGCCTTAGCAGTATTTTTCTTTTAGCACTTTGATAGTATCATCCCACTCTCCTCAGGCCTGTAATATTTTTCCTGAGAAAGTGATTAATAGCTTCATAGAAATTGCCTTGCCTGTGATTGGTCACTTTTCTCTTAGTGTTTCAAAAATTCCTGGTTTTTGATTTTTGGTAATTCGAGGATGTATTTCAATGAATTTGTTTTGAGTTGGTTCATTTGAAGTCTTTTCAGATTCATAAAGGTGGAAGTAAATATTACCCTTAAGATTTGGTAAGTCTTTCTACCATTATTTCTTTAAATAAACTTTTTGCTTCTGTATAGTTCTCCCCCATACTCTTTGCTCTGCCTATTTATTCCTCTCTCCCCACAATTCTTGGAATACACTGACATTTTTTTTACCACCTCCATGGTTTTGTTTTTTTCTAGAATGTCACATAAAATCACGTTGTATGTAAAGTTTTCATAGTAGTTTTCTTCACTTAGTAATAGACATTTCAGTGTCCTCCATGTCTTTTCATGAATTCACACCCCACTTATTTTTAGCAGTGAATAAAACTCTAGTGTCCAGATATACCACAGCTTATTCATTATTGAGTAGCATCTCGGTTATTTGCAAAATTTAGCAATTATGTGAAATGCTACTGCAAATATCTATGTGTAGATTTTGGAGTAGCTATAAATGTGAATTCTTTTAAGTAAATACCACAGAGGCTGACTGCTAGATCATATGGTAAGAACTTCTAGTACTACAGAACTGAAAACAAGTCTTGGGAGGGGACATGCTTGCTTTGTTTCTGATCTTATTGAAAAAGCTTTAATGTGTCACCATTAAGTAAAATGTTATCTGTCAGTGTTCTGTAAATATTCTTGGTAAAGCTGAAGAAGCTTACCTCTAGTCCTAGTTACTGACAGTTTTTATCATGAACTGCTGTTGTATTTTGTCAAACAGTTTCTCTGCTTTTTTTTAATATGGTCACATAATTCTTTAGTATGTTGATGTGATGTTACTTTAATTAATTTTTGAACATTGAATCAGCCTTGCATAACTGGAATAAACCCCACTTGATTGTGGTAGAGTTCTTTTTATACATTGCAGCATTTAATTGCTAATTGGCTAATTTCTCTTGTTTTTTTTACATTCAAGTTTATGGGATATGTTAGTATGTAGCTTTTTTTCATGTCTTTGTCTGATTTGTTATTAAGGAGATGCTAGCCTCACAGAATTAATTAGGAAGAATTCTCATAGACTAAGTTAGGAAAAATACTTCTGTTTTCTGACAGAGATTTTAGAAGTGGTTTAATTTCTTCTTTACATATTTGGGAGAATTTACCAGTGGATGCATCCAAGCCTGATACATTCTGCTTTGGGAGGTTGTGAATTGTCAGTTCAATTTTCTTAAAGTATAAAAATTCATTTAAGGACTGGGGATTTAGCTCAGTGGCTTAAGCACCTGCCTGGCAAGCGCCAGGTCATGAGTTCGATCCCCAGTACCAAAAAAAAAAAAAAAAAAAAAGTTGGTTATAAAAATTCATTTCAATTGTCTATTTCTTGTGTGAGCTTTTGGCAGATTGTTTCATTCAAGGAACTGATCCATTCAAATTTGTGGGCATCAAGTTGTCCATAGTATTCCTTTACTATATTCTTTTAATGTCCAAGGGGGACTATGTTATTGTCTGTATTTCCTTTTTTATGAAGATAGTAGTTTGTGCTTTCTTCCCTTTTTATTTTTATTTACCAAGCTGGAGGAATAGGATACTGATTTATCTTTTCAAATAACCAGTTTTTTATTTCATTGATGTTGTCTATTGATTTCCTGTTTTCAGTTTTACTATTATTTCTTTTCTTCTTTCTACTTTTGTTTTAATTTTTTCTAGTTTCCTAAGGTGGAAACACAGATTATTAATTTTGTAACTTTTTGTAGTATATGCATTCAGGGCTGTATACATTTCCCTATAGACATTATTTTTGCTGAACCTTACAAGCTTTGATAAATTAGCTGTATTTTCCTTTTCATTTAGTTCCAAATACTTTCTTGGGACTCCATTTTTGACATATATGTTGTTTAGAATTGTATTGCTTAATAGCCATATATTTTGGAACTGTCTATTTACTTTCTGTTATTGATTTCTAGTTAACTTCTGTCATGACCTTAGAAGAGTTACTGGATGATTTTTATTGTTTTAGCTTCGTTGTATTTTAAGGCCTGGAATGAGGTTTATCTTGGGATATTTCAGATAACCTTAAGAAGCATGTGCGTTCTGACGCTGTTCGATGTGGTAGTCTACAGGTAATAACTATAACCAGTCGTGTGTGGGGTTGTTCAACCCAGCTGTGTCCTTACTGACTTTCTGCTTGCTGGATCCCCCCATTTTTGACCGAGGAGTGTTAAAATGTTTAGGTATAACAACGGATTTATGTATTTCTCCTGCAGGTCTATTATTTTATGACTCACAGAGACAGATGCTCTGGTTTGGGCTCATACATGTTAAGGACTGTTACGTCTTCTTAGAGCATTGACCCTTTATGTAACTTTCCTTGTTTAGGAATCAGCTTTGTCTTTACTTAGAACAGCTGTTTCCACTTTCTCTTGGTTAGTATTAGCATGATACAGATTTTCCCACTAATTTACTTTTAATCTCTATGTGTCTTTATATTTAATGTGGTTCTCTGTAGACAGCAAGCAGGTGGATCTTGGGTTTTGACTCATCATGACAATGTGTGTCTTTCAAGTAGTATATTTAGACTATTGGTGCTTGACATGATTATTGGCATAGCTGGATTAATATCTACCATGTTTGTTACTATTTTCTGTTTCTTGTCTTTGTTCTATGTTCCTGTTTATATCTTGTACACTTTTTGCCTTCTGTTGTTTTCATTGAGTAATTTGTAGGACTATATTTCTTTTTTGTCTTGGCCTATTAATTATATTTCTTTTTAGATGTTTAAAGCAATTGATTTTAGCATTTTTAGTATATGTGTATAACTGATCTTAGTCTATTTTAAAATAATATAATATATGTTATGTCTATGTACATCAGCACACATTGTTATTATTTTGAACAAATGTCATCTGTTAGGTCAAGAATAAAATACAAATTTTAATATTACTTCTACTTATTTCTTTTTCAATATCTTTCTTTTCCTAATGTATATCTAAGTTTCTGACCCATATTATTTTCTTCTTTCTAAAAAACTTCTTTTGACATTTCTCACAAGGCGGGTTGAGTGGCAACAAATTCCTTCAGTTTTTGTGTGCTGAGAAAGCCTTTATTTCTCCTTTACGATGATAATTTTGCAGGCTGTAGGTGATTTTTTTCTCTCAATACTGTATTTCAAATATTTCAGCAGACGAGCTTCTCCCTTGTATGGTTTCTATGGAGAAGTTGAATATAATTTTTAGACTTTGTTTCTCATATGGTAAAATGTTTTTCCTTTGATTCACTTAGAGTTTTATCTCTTTCATTTCCTGTGGTTTGAATACAGCAGGCTTAGGTGTGGCGTGTGAGTGTGTGAGTGTGTGTGTGTGCACGCGCGCGTGCACCTGTGCACACGTGTTTGATACTTACCCTCCTCAGCACGCGTATTGAGCCTCCAACTGCTCGTCAGTTCGGTGTCAGCTTTTCCTCCCCCACCCCTGGCCGCCGTGAGGCTTGCTGCTGGGGTGCTCCTGCTCCAGGGAGTGGCGATTCTCAGGGTCTGCGTTTATCTCCAGTTTTTTGGGGAAGGGGGCAGCAGCTTTCCCTGTGACGTCCTTTCTTCTGCAGATCTAAGAAGAGCTGCTGACTTTTTGGAGGGTTTTTTTGTTTTTTTGGTTTTTTTTGTTGTTGTTTGTTTGCTTGCTTTACTTTAGTTAGAATTGAGGGGCAATTTCTAAATTCCTTATGAAGAGAACCAGAATGTATGTGTCTCTTTTATTCCTAAACCCTCCATTTTTGCCTTAGTCTGTCTTAGTGATTTTCTGATATAGTTGTCTTTCAGTATCCCTGGGGGACTAGTTTGAAGATCCTACATGAATATCAAACTGCCTGGATGCTGGAATTGCCTTATATAAAGTGACATAGTATTTGCATATAACCCACATGTCTCTCTTTGTATTTCAGTCCTCCTTAGCTTGATTTCAAAAACTAATACAGTGTAAACGCTGGGTAAATACACTGTGTAATTTAGGGAATTACATAAGAAAGAATGTGCATGTTAAATACAGTTGACTCTTTTCCTCAAGGATTGTAGAGCCAGCCTTGGTGGCACAGACCTGTAATCCCAGAACCCTAAAGCTGAGCCTGGAGCTTGAGCCCAACCAGGTCAACTTGGTGACTTAGCAAGACCTTGCTTCAAAACAAAAAGAAAGTTTAAAAGACCTGGGATTGTAACACAGGGCAAAGACCCTGCATTCAATCCCCAGAAAAGGAAAAATAAAAGGAAGAAAGAAATAGGTGGAGACAGTAGAGGGTAGGCTGTATACCATTTGAATTCCCTGACATTTGCTGTATTTCCTCTAAATTATTTTTAGTAGCTCCCATGCATAGCAAAGTTAATACAATAACCTTTAACCCTCCAGTTTATATTAATATCAGCTTAATTTTAATAGCATATAAAAACCTTATACTTTTAATATGTCTTCAGATATCTCCACTTCTTCCATTCTGTTATGTTCACAAATTATGCCTTTACATTTGTGTGCCCAATGACATCAAGTCATACTTCTTGCTTGAGGCAGCCTCTTTTAAACAATACACACACACAAAAGTGTTACAAACAAAACTACGTTTATATTGTCTTCAGTTTTGTTGGCTATAGAATTTGTGGTTGGCTGTATTGGACCACTTTCCATGCCTGCAACAAATACCTGAGATATATCAACTTTAAAGAGGAAAGGGTGATTCTGGCTCATGGTTTTCTGGGTTTCAGTCCATGGCCCAGTGAGTCTGTTGCTCTTGGGCCTATGTGGGGGCTGCACATGTTGGTGGGGAGCGGGTGGTAGAGGGGACTTACTTACTTCATGTGAACTAGGGGTGAAAAATAAAAAAAGAGGAAGGGACAGAGTCCCACAATACTTCTTAAGGGCACACTCCCACTGACCCAAAACCACCCACCAGAACCCATCTATAGAGAGTTACCACCTTCTGATTGTACCACGCTGAGAACTAAGCCTTTAAGACATTCTAGGTCCAAACCATCATCTTTCGTTCCTGATCCCTGAGTCCCATGCCCATTTTGCCCTGGGAATATAATCAGTCCATCCATAAGCACCACTAAAGTCTTAACAGTTCCAGCACTGCACAAAAGTTCAAGGCCAAAGCCCGCTCTGAGACGGAAGGCAAACTTACCCATGAGCTTCTGTAAGAATAAACGATGCAACTCCAACTTACAGTGGCTTAATGTGAACATTCTCATTGCAAAAGGGATGAATAGGGAAATAACAAGGAAGAATCAGAACAAAGCCCAGTATGGTAAACATTAAATCCTACAGCTGTGGTTAAGATCCTGGATACTCGTGACAGGATGTAGAAGCCCGTGGGCTTGGGCAGCACCGTGTCTGTGATCTTACTGGCTGTAGTCACAGGGCCTCTATCCTGGTCAGGTCTTACCTGCTTCCCACAGCTTCTCTCAACAGGGATTGCATTCCACATGCCTGGCCTCTTTATCTTCCAGGGTCGCCCCTGCAGCTTTGGCTTCACTTATAGCACCATGCATTGCCTCGTCTAGGTTATTCTCTGCTCCTCTCTTCTCTCTCTGCTCCCTGGTTGCCATAGGTTGAACAGCTTTTCTCTGCCAGGAGTTTTCCACTTTGCCATTTTTGCCTTGGAGACAGCTGACCATGGACTGAAAACATGAGTCTAAATAGGTGGCCTCTATTCCAACTCCTACTCCTTATTTCCATTTGGAGCTTTGCGAGCATAAGCTTTACTCCTCACAGTAATCCACATTGTGGTCTTCGTAGGCCCCACCAGAAGTGTGTGTCAAGCCCTGCTTATAGAATTCTTGGCTTCCTGTAACTTGCTTCTCCCAACTTTTCCAAATTCCTTTCACAAACCATTACAAAAACTCTCCCACATCATCTCTGATATGTACCAGTAATGGCACAGATGTGACTTCTTGGTAATAATCTTCTGTATTAGTTACTTTTTCACTATTGCAATAAATACCTGGGATCAATAAGCTTAAAAAGTAGAACAGTTTATTTTGGCTGACTGTTTTGGAGGGTTCAGTTCAGAACAAATTGGTCCCATTGCTTTAGGCTCATGGTGTCATCGTATATCATGGCATGACCATGTGCCGGAGAAAACCTGTTCACTTCATGGTAGCTGAGTACAAAAGGATAGAGAGAAAGAAAAAGGGGTGTGCTGTGGTTCTACAATCTCCATCCAGCGTCCTCCCTGCATGACCTAAAATCTCCCACTAGGCCCTCATCTGTTCAAGTTTCTATCACTTCCTAATAGTATCAATCTGGTGACCAAGTCTTACAAACATACGGTCCTTTGAAGACAGTCCCAGTCCAAATCATAGCATTGACAGTTTTTGTTTGTTTTTCCTTCAGTGCTTTGAATGTATAATTCCACTAGCTTTTGATCTCTAGGGTTTCTAATGAGAAACAGCTGGCAGACTTTAATCTGTGTTCCCAGGATGGAGAGATACTACCTCTCCAAGACCACAGCCATGGGAAGCAACAGAGAGAAGGACAAAGCTGACTGGCGCAGACTTTTCTTTTGGAGCTCTTTGTAGGCTTCTGACCCATCACACCTTGGCAGCGTGGTCCCTGCTCAGAAGGCAGCATGACAGTTGTTTATCCATTACATTTCTTCCTTCTGATTGAGTCTTCTTATAAATTTCTCTATAAGCTCTTATCTTTTATTTCCAGTGTTAAATCTCCTCCAGCTTTATTTATATGTCTTCTTGATTGTTTTAGTGGAAATGAGAGATGTAAAATAAAGCCATATCCTTTTTGCATTGCTGACATCTTCTTGAGTGGCTTTTACACCAGAGATAAACAAGAAAGTGAGAAAAAGCATGGGAAAAAAATGACCACTGATAGGTAATAACAGATGGCTCTCAAGAATTGCTCTTCATTACTTCATAGAATGGCAGATGGGCGGCTCAAAGGGAAGCGCTGGTACCAATCCCTGTGGGTATATAAATATCACGTAGTTGAGCCAAAATATACTGCAAAACTAAAGCCAGAGGTCATTCCAATAGTCAATTTGTGTTGTGAAGGTCTTGTATTCCCCGTCAGTCTCTACACTAAGGGTTCTACTTCTATCGACAGGTATGTGTCAACTAATTCTCACGTCCACTGGGGTGGTAATGTGTGTTATGTGTAATAGCAAAGACACATGGGAAACAGTTCAACACTCAGCATCTCCCATAAAAATGTAGACGCCTTCAAGCGTACTGAGAGAAGGCAGGGCAGGGAGCTTGCCAAAAGGACTCCACTAAAGGCATTGCGTTTTTCTCTTCACTTTCTGGGAAGGAAGTTCAAAGCATATTTTATTTAAAAAAAAAAAAACAAAGACAGTTCTCGCCAATGATATGGATGTTTGATTTTATACTTCTCAGGCAGGAGAAGCGATGCTTTGTGTGCTGAGACCCGCACTTGCCAGCATTCTATGTGGGTTTAATGGGATAGATTACCTTGGAGCTTCCCCGAGTCTAAACAAGCAACCAGCAGAGGTTGCTGAAGTCAGACCCTCAACATCTTCCAGAAATCACAGAGAAAACTGAGTGCAAGAGTGAAACCACAGGAGTTCAACTCGATTTCAACCCTCACATTTCCTGGAAATCGTTTATGAAAACCCAGGTTTGGCAATGAATCTGCTAAGTAACAGAGCTGAGGTCAAAGTCAGCACTGTGTGTGTGTGTGTGTGTGTGTGTGTGTAAGGGTTGTGGCATTGCGGTCAAGAGTGTGATTGTTCACACTGCATAGATGTGTACATTGGTACAGGGATTCAAAACGCATCTGTAGCAGGCCCGTGACAGGGAGCTGGGCAGAGCAAGGCTCTCAGGAGGGAGTTAGGGTCACGCAGCCGTGGCCTGTCTGCACGCTAAGGAATCCACACAGAGCTTTCCGCAGCTTCTTTGGGAAATCAGTGGGAACGGTGATAAGGTCAGCAGCAGGCGATGGCAGCACTGTGCTTGTCTCTAAGACACCAGTCTTTCTGCACTTCAGGGTGGCTCTGATTTTATTCCCACCTTCCAGAGTACCGTTGGCACGAAGCCCCCGCACCTGCCCAGCTGCTGCAGAGCCAGGCTGCTGCTGAGTCTGACCGGTTCAAAGTGCATGAAGGAAACTGTGATTTCCGGGAACTGGGTGCTTCTCCGCTCACTCGTCGCATAGTGACTACTCCCGGCAGGCTGCAGTTTTCTCTTTTGCCACCAGGTGGAGAAAGAAGAAAGAAGAGGATGGGAGAGGTCTGATCACCAAGTCTCTGAGCGTCTGCATTTTCCTCTAGTTTTTAAAAGGTAGACAGAAGGGTGGACAGATTGATCGGCTACTTATTTCCTGCCCCCAAGCCATGCAGCCCGCCCCAGCCGGCCTCTCTGGCTGCTTACCTGATATCACTTGGTCGCCCTTAAATAAAATTCAGCGTTCCCCACCTGTTAACCAAACAGGGACCCCATCTTTTGTCAAGCTACACGCTGAATTCATCAGCAGACCCTACTGATTCTCCTTACTCATTTTGTCTTGGTCTGTCTTCTCTTTACCCCATTGTCACTTTCCGAATTCAGGCCACCATCCTTTCTCCCCCAGATTCACACAAAGTCCCTTAGCCAAATGTGCCATGCCTCTGGCCTTTTGCACATGCTCTGCCTGGAATACACTGCTTTTTCTTCCCAGAGGCTCGTGTTGGGTGGGATCCACGTGGTTAACTTTATATGTCAACTTGACTGGGCTCAGATTTAACGTGACTCCTGGGGATGCCCATCACTGAGTTTCCAGATGAGATAAGCGTTTGAGTTGGTGGACTCAGTGAAGAAAAACGCCCTCCTCAGTGTGGGAGGGTGTTATGGCTTGTGTCTAAATGTCCCCCCAAAGCCTCAGGCAGTCATAGGTGGGGTTTTTCGGAGGTGGCTGGATCTAGAGTGTGTGGTGCTAGGATCAAGGCTGGTGCTTACTAAATTTGTCTACTGACTGACCTGGCATGGTTCTGAGCAGGGATGATGTGAAAGCCCACACTGGGTGTGAGTGCTACTGAACCTAAGGAGAATATAAGGGACAGAAAGGGGTCTGCTGTTGTCACTTGCCACTTGCTGCTGTTTGTTTGCTACTTTGCTACTTTGTATCCTTCTGCCTGCCATAAACAATTTCTCTCTCTGATGCTGCCCTGCCTGGGAACCAGCCGTCTATGAACTGAAGCCTCTACAAAGTGTGGGCCAAAATAAACCTTTCCTCCTTTAACTTTGGGTGTCGGGTATTTTGTCTTAGCACCAAGCACAGTAAGATGGTGGGCATCATCCAATCCACTGAAGGGCTGAACAGAATGGGAAGATAGAGGCAGGAAGAATTCACCCCTATAGAAATAGGGTGCCTGTCCTGCTGAGCTGGAACACCCCATCTTCGCTGGTTCTTGCCCTTGGATTTCCACTGTCATCTGGTGCCCTGGCCTTTAGACTCAGACTGAAATGAAAGTCCCTGGATTTCCTGGGTCTCCAGCTTTCAGGCAGAAGATCGTGGGACTTCTTGGCTGCCACAGGGTGGAGCCAATTCACGTAATAAATCTCCTGTATAAGGTCTCATCAGTAACTTGGTGATTGCTGCTGCCGAGCACCATCCAATGGAAAGGCAGGCTCCTAAACATGTTACAGTGTGTCTGGGTCCATCATACTCATAGGAGCTGGCTCCCTGTGACTTTCCCAAAGTCAAAACGACCATGAAAGATAAACTTCTTAAATCATTCCGGGATGTCAAGACAGCCAGGGCTGTGCAACTAAAAGCACTCATGAAAGAAGACCCAGAACTGCTTAAGAAAGTGGCAAGTATAATGGGATAAGTGTTCAAAGCGAGGGTTATTTTGAGGGGTGATTAATACCAATGTCTTTTACTGTGAGAGATCTCAGCTAAAACATTCCTGACTTAGATGACAGGCACACTGCTCTCTATTGTTTTTTATTTTTCACGTGTTTGAAATACTTTCAAAAATTTAAAGTGCTTCAAAATGGGCAGGGCATGCTCTTTCATATCTGCATAACCTTGTGTGTTGACTCCTTCCCAGGGCTTCCGGCCAGAGCTATCACTGTAGGTTTACTTGTCTCTTCATTCTACTAAACTATAAACTGCCTGGGTCTTGTTTATGTCTCTGTCCATGTGTAAGCAGTACATGGCAGACACTTGCTGGGTACTGAGATGACTAAGGCATCTGCTGTACAGCAAAGCTGGTGCCACTCGGTGGCATTGGCGGTTGACAGGTATTGGCAGAGAGGAGAGGAGGAGGTTGTGTAGAGAATCTGGCAGAACTCGTCCATCCCAGCCTGGGAAGGCGATACTTTGAGGTCTTGACAACCTTGGACCAAGTCAAGGGAACTGGCTCTGTGGCTCTCAGAGTGAGTGATGGACCAGTCTCTCAGACAAAGGAGCCAGCCCTGTGTCCCCAGATGCCAGTGGCTTTTCCAGGAGAAGCTGAAGAGGCTGAAGAACAGCCCCTGTTAGGATTTAAATCTAGAAAAGTCTCGTGTGTGTTGAAGCTGATTGGACCATGGGGACCCTGGACTCACTAGTGGACTCACCTATTGATGAATCCCTAGCTGAATGTGCTGTCAGGAGACAGGGCCTGGTCGGAGGTGGGGCACCAAGGGCATGACCGGAAAGGATCTGTCCTTGTCCCCAGCTCCTCCCTTCTTTCCCTGCTTCCTTGCCACCATGGCTTGCCACCATGCCATACCCCTCTGCCATGCTGTTTCTGCCTTGGAACCAGCCAACAATGGACTTAAACTGTGAGCCAAAATAAACTTTCCTCTTTTAAATTGTATCAGGTATTATGTCTCAGAGACAGGAAGTGGCTAAGACAGAGTCCAGCTCGGCTTACCAGAGAGGATGAGAAATTCCTGGACAGGCTAGGGAACGAGAAAAAGAAGAGAAGAACACAGAACACACTTGATTTCGAACACAGAACACACTTGATTTCGATAAAGGCATGAGAACAGGGAACAAGAAGATTGGAATGGGGTCACGTGGCAGAGAAAGGAAAAGGGGGACCCAGGAGCCCTGCATCACCAGAGAGTCTGGACATCTGAATAATGTGAGGTATACTGGTTTATTTATTTGTTTAGTAAATATTGATTAAGTACCTACGAGCTGTGACACAATGCCTGGGGCTGGGAATATAATGCTGAGCAAAATCAGCTGACCGGTTGCTCAAGAACATTAATCACGTGTCTGAGGCCATTTCTGCATCCGTGGTCACAGGTGAACTGGAATCTGTGTATAATCTGTCAGCATGGCACTGTGTCCTCCCCTGCATAAGGGCAATGCAGACACCTCTAACAACCCCACTCACTTCTTTGTCCTAGACTGGCCACTCCACCCTTAATGGAGAAGACTGGTAGAGGGACAGGGCCTGGATCTAGAGTGATACCAACCAAGAAGAAACCATTCCATGAAACTCCTGGTCCACAGAAGCTCAAATGCACAGAGGGTCATGCTGGGTCCTCTTCATTCTAGAAGGATAGGAAGAATAGGGCCTAAAAGAAGCTTCTAGAAGGTTCTTCTTTAGGAGGACAGACCCATGCCCAGTCCAAAAATATATTTAGAGCATGAGACTTCTCTGGTTTGTCCCCAGCAGAACTCATGTTGAGGTTTAATTGCCTCGTACACGATGGCACAGAGTGCTGGTGGTGCCTTTGAGAGGTGTTGGGTCGTGACCGCACCACCCTCATGAAGGGATTAACGTAGTTCTCATGAGAATGAGTTAGGTATCATGAAAGCTGGGTTATCATACATTGGATCAGCTTCTGTTTTGCTTCCTTTGCTTCCTCTCTGTCTTAGTCATCTTCTCCATCACTGCAGTACAATACCTGAAGCCTTCAGGTTTATGTAGGCTTACAGTTTCAGAAGCTTCAGTTCATGGTTTTCTGGCTCAAATGCAGACAGCATGGCGGAAGGGTCTGCTATGGAAGACCTGCTATGGAAGGGTCTGCTAAGGAGAGAGAAGGGAGGAGCTGAGGAGGGAGATAAATCCTTCCATGTCCTATGTGGCCCCAGATACTTGCCTCTTCTGGCCAGACCTTTGTCTCCTAACAGCAAGGCAGCTATAAGC
Source organism: Dolichotis patagonum (assembly GCA_004027295.1). Taxonomy (NCBI): domain Eukaryota; kingdom Metazoa; phylum Chordata; class Mammalia; order Rodentia; family Caviidae; genus Dolichotis; species Dolichotis patagonum. Next base: position 54,524 of record PVJX010000317.1, read on the forward strand.
CCCCATGATCCAAAAGTCCCACCACTGAACACAGAAGCCATTTGGTGAACATTCTAGATCCAAATCATAGCACACTCTTCTACACACAGACTTCCTCTTCTGCTTTTATGCCATACATGGAGCAATACATGGGCTTCACCTTAGCCAAGCAGATGCCGGAACCTTGCTCTTGAACCTCCAAAACTGTAAGCTAAATAAACCTCTTTTCTTTATAAATAATCTAGGCATGGGGGTTTTGTTATAGCATCGGAAAATGAACTGCAACATGATATTTTCACCTGAGGTATCTAGGGAGAATTAAATTTTGCCAGGGTGCGTGCGCACACACACACACACACACACACACAGCTCAGTCATCCTCTGCTTCTTGGGAATTCTTGCTAGTTTTCTTATTTTGAGACTACACTTTGTGCTCATTTTTTATAACCACTTTACTGAAATAAAACCCATTTACCTTAGAATTGACTCATTTAGGGAGTTCATTCTTACTCTCCTGTTAACTAGATTCATTTTAGGGGAAGGGGAAGGACTGTTATTTGTTCTGCACACTCTAATACACTCTTTTGGTCCCCCAAGGACAACCCAGCAGCCACACTTTGACATGCGGAGGGTAGGAGAGAGGACCATGCGAGAGCCCCTGTCTATACAGTCTCTGTAACCCCCCTCCCAGCTCCCTGCGGTGTGTCAGGAATACAGGCTCCCACTCCCATGGAAAACCTCCAGGAAATAGCTCCTGAGACAGAGGTACTGGGGGCTTTCCTGAGAGGCCACATCATGGAAATTGTTGGTGTCCAGATTCCAGCCCTCCTGCCTTGGGTCGTCGTCGTGCTGGCTGAAGTTCTTCTTCCCTTTTGCATGACCCCGGTGAGTTTCCTGAAATGGCCCCCACAGTCACTATCTTTCTTTTCAGGATTCAGTAGGTCTGAGCTGAGCCCCAGGCATCTTTATATTTACAAAGCACCCAGTCATTCAGATAATCACAATTCTGCATTGATTCTCAAGTCCACTGCTCTGAGAAAAGTGTGACTATCAAGCTTGAGGGTGCATCAGAATCACTGGGATCTTAGTCTGTGCCTAGCTTTAGAGTTTCTTGTTGCGTGGCCTAGAATGTGCATTTTCTAGTGAGTTGAGATATCAGACGTGGAGGGCTGTTTCGCTAGAGGATTGGCCTGCCTCCCTGGAAACCTCACAAGGTGGGAAGAATAGAAACTCACTGCTCCAGTTCTTAGCCCTGTCTGCAATGAGAATCATCTGGTAAGCTTCTAAAATCCCTCTGCTCAGACTGCATCCCAGACTGTCTTAGTCACTTTTTCATCACAGGGAGGAAAATACCCAACACTCACAACTCAAAGGAAAAGGGATTGATGTTGGCTCACAGTTTGTGGAGGTTTCAGTCTATAGTCAGCTGTTTCCAATGCAGGCCTGGCAGCTAAAGGGGCTTAGTGGAGGCGAGCTGCTCACAGCACGGCAGACAGGAGTTAGGGGTCATGGGCAGAGCTCCAGAGGGAGATAAACCTCTCCAAGCCAAAAGCCACGCCCCCAGCAACCAGCCTCCTGAGACCAGACCATGCCTCCCAACAGGAAGTCAGCTGTCAGCCCCATAATCCAATCACCTTCCAAACACTCCAGACCTTGGGGACCAATGGATTCATTGCAGAGCAATGGAATGAATACCTGGGGCAGAGGGGGATCAAGACATTGGTAGTTGTTAAAGCTCCCTGAGCAGCTTCCGTAGTTTAAGAATCACTCCCTGGGAGAGGTTTTTCCAGCTCAGCTAATTTTGACCTATCTTGAAAGCAGAGGAACAAAACAAAACAAAACAAAATGGGGAAGGAGTCCAAGACAGGGGTTACAAAAGCCGGGGTCCTAGGCTGAGGCCCAAAGGGCCTGAGACACACGTCATCTTAGCACAGCCTTGCAGCCCCTCTGTAGTTAGCGTCCTTCTCCCTGGTCCTGGGATATGTGGAAGTTAGAGACCTGTGAGGGCAGCCACAGGCCTCATTGCTGAAGGTCGCTCAGGCCAGGGCTGCTTCGGGCCACACATGAACTTATGCTTGGGGGGTGGAGCGCGGTCCCAGTGCCTGGCCCTGGGGCCAGTACCACCGAGCCTGGAGCACAGCTGTTTCCTCCGCTGAGGGTACTCCCCAGAGATGGAAGCCCAGGGAGTGGACTACAGGCCTGATGCTCATCCATTGCCACATCAAGCCAAGCTCTTTGGTACAGTAGGAATTCCAGATTGGGCAGGAGAAGTCACAAGCATGGTTTTCTAACTGCAGTATCTCAAACATTCATCTGAAATAAAAAGCCTTTGAAATGCACTTATCTGCAGAATTTAGGAAACATTCCAGTAAGGCCCAAAGGTATGTTTACACCTTAAGAGAGAAAGCTTTTTTTAAACCTGGGATATTAATTTCAGTTTGAGTTAATGTTGAGCTATGAGTGTTAAGTTTCATTGTCACTATCTCTGGGTGCCAGCAATCAGTGACAATCCTTTTGACAAAAGCAATCCTTTTGACAGTCCTCTGTGAGCTATTTGTTGTGCAGAAAGCTCCGGGGATAAGTAACCCAGGAGAATGAATATTCATAAGATTTTTTTTTTAAATCTTAAAACGTAGATCAGAGAAGATAAAATCTAAATCATTATCTCACTGGGATTTGCCAGAGGCCCCTTCAATAGAGAGCAAAATATCAAGGAAGATGCTCTTTCTGCCTAGAATATTCCGGTTTTACAATTTTTAAACAATAATACTGACTTCACCTTTGAGAAGGTTTACAGCTTTAAAGCAGGGTACTCCGGGAGATCTTACCTAATTCGAAACACAGAGCTTTGGCTAAGGACAAGACATTTAGGGGAAAAAAATATGAAGAAATATATTTGAGAAAGGAAGAAAATATGAGATCTCTCACGGCATTTAAAGATAGGAGACCAAAGTCTTAGTTTTCCAAATTCAGGCAGGATTTCAGCTAATGCCTTTACTCAAGCCATTTCACGTTTAAAAATCTATTATTTATTTGTTTGTTTGTTTATTTTCTTTTTGATGGTGGTGGTACCAGGACCAGCAGCTTTGCACTGAACCATATCCCCAGTCCTCTTTTTATTTTCCATTTTGTGACAGGGTCTCACTGCTCACGCTGCTAAGTGACCCAGGCTAAGCGTGATCATCCTGGGTGTTGGGGTTACAGGTGTGCAACACCACGCCCAGCTCACCTCACTGTTGAGTGCTTTTGCTTTCTTTATTTACACAAGGGAGTGGTGTCTTTTTTCATCCTCCAGGGAGCTCAAATAACATTAATGATTCCAGAAACTTAAGTGAAAGTTACGCAGTGGCTGAATGCTAACGCAGGGAAGGATTTGGCAAGTGGTCCCCCAAAAGGATAACACCATTAGCTTGGGTGTCTGCAAAGTTTGCTTAACTACCAGGCCTACTCCCCAGGCAGAAGATGATTCCCATTTCTCACTGTATGCTCCATCACTCATTGATTTTTCCCTCTGAAGTCCTTCTGCACGCCAGGCTCCCTGGCTGTCTCTCACCTACTGCTTCCCAGTGACACTGAACTGTCACCAAATAGCTCAGGCTGTCTTGCCAGGTCATAGGAGGAGCCTATGGCCCACTGGCAAATCAAAGCACACGTAATGAACCGAATCCCTCATCAAAAGAAAAGAAAAAACTTTTATTTTTTTTCTATTGCATAAATAATGGTAAATTAGACTCTTTTTTTTATACAGGTTATATATTTACAGACAAGTTTGGTTAGAGAAAACCTCTGGTAAATATGGCAGTCAGTTTTCCTTTATACACTAAGATAACATATTAATAATATATACTTCTTTTGATCCATAAGTCGCATGCCAAGTTCATTTATATTAATATTTACACTTTATATAAAGATTTCTTTTTGACTCATCAATCCGCTGACTCTCATCACTTAATAGCAGACATCATCAACGAATATGGAATTAAAATTTTAAAAAAAGGAACGCGAATGAGGTAAATGGGAAGATCGTGATCCGTGATTTCAGTCTTCGTGGCCCATTCTGGATATGAGAGCTGCCAGGCTCTGACCATCCTGGTCACCATAGTCCTGATCTGTGCTTCTATTTACACCCACACGTTGGTGGCGAGGATCCCAGGCATTTACTACTGTGCTTTGAGAAACCGCTCACACCTCTGGTCCAATGACCTCTGTGTCCACAGTGACCTTCCCGCCCCACGCTCCTCAAGAGGGGACAGCTTGCCAACACTCTGCCTGATCAGACTTCTGGGTCTCAGTTCTCCAAGGTTACTCTCTTTGGTTAGTCCTCAGAGAAATGGCTTCTTCTAAACTCAGAACTGGGAAAGAAAATCAACTCCCACTAAGAAGCCACCTAAGGACCCCTGAAATCTTAGAGAAGAAGATTCCTTGAGTTTCCTTGAGGAAAGTCAGAAGACATGACCTGTGTGAATTTCCACCAGGAGCTGGCAGAGTCCTTTCTAGTCTTTCCAGGGAAGAACAGCAGGATTTGCTGTATGGACGACTGTGACTTCAGCCTGCTTTAGAAGAGGGACTTAGGGTTTGATACTGACATCCGGCAAGGGGCCGGAGATGCTGCCTTGCGGGTCCCCCAGCTGCTCCATTCCTGCGCTGGGTCCCTGTCCAGAGCTGGGTCACAGCTAAAGCAGGAACTTGTGCCCAGCGCCACTGATCAGCCACCTAAGGGACCAGCACAGCAGCTGCGAGTATAATTCCTGACAATCACCAGAGGTCATGAATTTCTCCCCTCTCCAGTGCTGCAGATTTTTACAAACCTCTATGGCATCTACTGGAATTGCTGTTCTGGTGACCAGAAAGAAGAAAACAAACCAAAAAAAAAAAAGGAAAGAAATGACTGGAAATTGTGCTCTTTATTCAGTAGCTTCCAGTCAGGCACCCCAGATGGAGACACCAGGCCTCTTTTCTTGGAACCTAGCTTTCTTTCCCTCTTCACTCATGAATTTGGATTCACGGGACCTGTGAGGGCTTAGACGAGGACACAAAGCCAATTTCTGATGCTGCCTCGAATCAGCAAGTCCTCGGGATAAACAAAACCTCTTGCTTGCCTGAGGTGACACCTTTGACACAGACGAGTTGGTGTTTTGTTTACACACAATGGACACCAAAAGGGAGACTTTAATCACAGCTGCCTCTTGGGACTTGTGTGAAAGGAAGCTGCTAGCCTGGGGTGCAGTTCACAGGGACATCAAGGCTGTCTCAACAGTGGATGCTTACTCTGACTTTTGTACCAAACTAAGTGCCACAGCGGGAGAGTGCTTCTAGTTTACCTTTCCTCCGGCTTCAGAAACCCAAGGCCTCGGAGAGAAGCCACGCAGCAGAGCCTCGCTCTTGGGCGGAAGCGTCCTGGGGCCTGGGCCTATCTTAGGTGACAGTGCTGACTCCAACCCAGTTTATCTGCTCTGCTTTCCTGGCCAGCACTCAGCAGATCTCAGAGACCTGGAAAAGCCTTTCTGGACTTGGCAGGTGTCAGCATCTTCCCAGGAAAGTGGGGCCATCAGCATCCTCTTGAAATGCACGGAGCAAGTCTTCTGCAGCAGGTTGATGGGGAGCCCTGTGGCACTCTATCCCCTGTTTGCTCCCAAAGTAGGTCAGAAGCACAGGGCAGATATTCCAAGACAAGCATCTACAACCTCTTTCAACTTGCTTTGCTCTCTTGGGTCCAGACATGGGGCAGTATCATAATTGAAATTTGCACTCCCTAGAATATTCCTTCCTGATTAGCCTGCTCGGCTACCCCACTGGAAAATTCTAGTCTCTCACCCTTTTTCACTTGGACAGTAACTTCTTCTTCTTCTTCTTCCTCTTCTTCTTCTTCTGGTACCAGGGATTGAACTTACGACCTTGTGCTTGTCAAGCAGGTGCTTGTGCCACTAAGCTAAACCCCCAGCCCAGAAAGTAACTTCTGACAGTGTGAAAAACATTGATTTGAGAGCCAACCCATCTCACCAGAGATGGAAGAGACTCTAAACAGCTTTTGGGGGTTCACGGGGTACCCCATCTGTGAACCACCCAAGATAGGGGTGGGGGTAATGGGCTAAGCTTTGCCCAGGTATAGGGAAACATCTTTGTGGGACTGGAAAAACCTGATTCTTGGTGGCATATTTCAAGCCAACTGAGTCAAATTAATTTTGTCTTGAAGACTTTTTGAGCATTAGCTTGTATTCCTTGAGGCCATAGGAAGTGAATCCCACACCAATGTTAAGTAGAAACCATCACTGTTAAAATCTGCATCCGTAATAAGTGTAGGACACTAAGAGAAATCTAAGCTGGTTCGTACACTCAGCCGTCAAACCAACTGTCTCTGGCAAGGCCACATCGCCGAGGACAGTCCCCTGAATGACTAAGTCAAAGCAAAGTGAAGCTGAACAGATCTGACGTTTAAATTATCATGAAGACAGGGTCCATAAGAAGCAGCCCAAATCCTCCTCTATTTTGCCATCACTATAAATAATTCAAATTGAAAACCCTAGCTGCCGAATAATACCCCTTGTCTATTTCTAATAGATGTTTCCCTCTGGGGAGCTGGGCAGCCAGCCACGAGGGGAGATGGCTACAGTAAGGCCTTCAGAGCCCAGACTCAGCCTCCTGGACATCACTGAAGTGGTCAGTGAGGAAGGTCGTTTCAGACAGATGTTCTCCAGGGGACGTCCTCCTGTCGTCCTCCAAGCAAAAGGACCAGCAAGCGCCACAGTCTCAAAGCTTAGTCTCAGTTTGTCTGCACCATCGTGGCATTGTATTAGAAAAAAGGACTGCTTCTTGCAGGGTAAAACAGTACAACTATTATGGGCCTTGGGAGCAACGGCCAGTGCAATAGAATGACCCAATATGGTTTGGGGCATCCAGGGAGGAGCCAAGCTCAGCAGCTTCTGCAAGGGTAGTGACTAAGGACACAGCAGAAAGGGACTCTGGGCATGCAGCTGCTGAGGTCAGCCCAGCCCGACTCAGGGAGAGCTGCACCCCTCTTCTTCTGGCTGTGCCCTCCTACTGTCCCCCTCCCCAGAGCTACCCTTCCAGTTAAGAACAATGTGCAAAACTCTCTTTGATTCATGACCTGAGCCTGGACTTAAGCCTAGCAGATATATCTTAGATCCATCACTTAGGTCTCTCACTTCATCATCCAGTGGCTGAGAGGTGGGGTGGAGCACTCTTGTCAAAATGAGCTGCCCATCTTTCACGAGGCTCTTTTGGGTACCCACAGGAAAGGGGACCATTTGTCATGTGAAATCTGAGACAGGAGCAGGCAGGGAGACAGAAGACTCCAAGCGCACATCTTCTTCTCTGCCAATAAAACACCTAGAAAGAAACTTCTGCAACCACCAGGCCTGCCTGAGACCACAAGGAAATCTCAGTTCACTTAAGTTCACATTGCTGGCTTCTCAACAGGCAAACAGATGCTTTTAAAGATTGGAAGCTTAAAATATATATATTTTTGCCTTCCAGATGATTTTTTTGGCCTTTTTGCTTAGATTTAGGGATTCTTGCTCTGGAAAGTGGGGTGGAGGGACGGGGCGGGGAGACGGCTGCCAGGTTTGCAGGTCGCTTTTTCTCCTGGGGAAATGGAAGGACAAGTTCCAACAGAGGAGGAAAAGGCAGAGAAGCCACCTAGAATCTCAGAGGACGATTTCCCCTCCCAGCAGCCTATGAATGCAGGAAGTCAGGCTCCAATCAGGCAGAACCTAAGTGTTCTTTAGGAAAATGTTCCCTATTTTTGTGTGCCTTGGCAAACTCAGGGTGGAATGCAATGGTTGCCATGGTGATATCTTTTTCCTCCTTCTCCTTACAGATGGGTCACGTGGGACCCACGCACATTCTGGAGGCCACTGCTAATACTTTTGATGCTGGGTCTTGTATGGGGGCTCTGTCTGCATCAGGACTGGTAGGAGACAGGTTTTTTTTTGGGGGGGGGGTTAAGAGAATCAGGGTCTGTTTCTCTTTTTCTCCCAAATAATACATCTTCTTGATCAGCACTGGTATGGCTCTGCGGGCAGGGGAAGGGAAACACCTGCTTTTGCAAGAATGAACTCAGCTTTCTGTGCCAATCCCTCAGCCGGTGGCTGCCAGCCCTAGAGCTTGATTCCAAAGTGTGGTCACTGGCAGGACATGAGGATCAGGTGTCTCGCTCGCACTTCCTGCAGAGGTCACCGCAGCTTCAGCCTTGTGGCCTTCTTCCGTCCTGCGGGGCCAGAACCTTGTGGAATCTTGACCTCCGAGCCTCACAGCCACTGTGACAAGTACGCTGCCTCGTGGGGAGGCCGAGCATGGCATTTGTGTGAACAGGGCTGGGGACGGGGCTGCCTGACTCTGGCTACGTCTAAGACAGCCACATCTTGGAAGCAAGCACAGCAGCTAGGCTAGGAATCACAGCAACAAACAGCCCCGCAAAGTCTGGAATGTCTGGAGCTTAGGCTGTCTCCACACACTGCCTCTTTCAGCCCCTGGCGCCTCCTGGGAGGTTACCGTGGTGGGAGTGTGACTTTGGGCCATCAGAGAGAAGAACACCGGGGCTGCCGCCATGCACTGTCTCCCTAGACAATTCCCCCAGGATGTGGTCTCCTGGGTCTGCTCCCGGCCTGATTTTCCGGGTCACTGGCAGAGAGGAAAAGGGTTCTTTTAAGAGAAGGATGCTCATGTCTTGGTAGGGCACAGGCTGTTGGTGCCCTTCCAGAATTCCTCTTGGTCCCCACACCTGAGCAGAGGCCCAACTCGCTACTGAAGAAATCTACTCACACTCTGGAGTACCCTTTGGGGTCGACATCTCCAGTGGGAGGCAGAGGGACTCGCAAAAAAGTAGTCTTTGAAATACTATTTTCTTCCCTGCTAAGCAGTCTCAGTCCCTTTCGGGATAGGGGGGGTGGTTAAGACTTGTCCCTGGGCGTCTACCCCATCTCCTCAGGATCTCGCACCCCTGTCCCCAGGAGGATGTGGCTGAGAGGTTCAAGGGTCAGCAACATGTAGGGAAGCGTTTCCCTGCAGGATTTGCTATGTCCTCCCCTACATCCAGCAGGGAGGGGACAAACTGCCCTGGGAAGAAACAACAGAGGACGTCCTCTAATGGGTGAGTATCAAGCATCTATTCTAGGTTAGTAATCTGATCCTGAGGGCACTATGAGACTCAGCCAAAGGACAGACAGAAAGGACAGGAGTGTGGCAGGGCAGGACAGGTAAGGGCAAAGGCAGGCCGCTGCCTTCCTTGGCCTGGCCGGGAAAAACCAGCCTTCAGGTGGCTTTTAGAGGAACTCTCCACTCCCTGGACTCTTGGGAGCTTAGATCTGCTCCCTTCCCATACTATGGCTCAAACCCTAGTTTAACTTGTGCTCATCGTGAATATTTGCACTTTCCCGTGCTGGGAAAGTCTCTACAGCTGTCCCCACACTGTGCTGCGGGGAGGGCTTGGAGAGGTGAATTGGAAGAAGACCTTCCGTGGAGACCTCAGGGCTCCACGTCTAAGAAAGCAGTAAGGGAGAGGCAGAGAGGGAAGGGCTTGAGGACAGGGTGGAGATCACACACCGCACCATAAAACTGACCCACTGCATTGAGAGAGCAAAGATTCTGTCGCCTCAATACTGACAGAAAGGAGGGAAAGGTTAGGGAAGCCTGGAGCTTTAGGGTACAATCGACAGAAAAGGGAGCGAGATCATTCCATTACAGAAATAAAGACCTGAGCTCAGAAGAGTACAGAAGGAGATAATAGCACATCTAGAAATTACTGGCTACTCTGACTATGCAAGCTGGAATTAATAGAGGCGGCTGATATGGAATCTAGGAAAAGTCAGGCAAGGAGAGACTTGGTATGGTTTGAAAACGGACCCCTGGATTCAGTTCCCTTCTCCAACAGAAGCCTTCGGTGGGTGAATGCCTGCTCATGCTGCCTAAGCTTCTTAGCGTCTCCCCGCCCCCTTCTTTTTCATCTTAGGAGTCAGCTGCAGAATCTGAATGCCAGGGGACATGTGACAGACAGTAGTTTGATCTTTGCATCTTTCTGCTTTGGAGTGTGTTTCTCTTTTGAGCTGGGGAAGACTAACTCACAAAGCTTTCTGCGGGATGTGGGAAGGGTGAGATGCACATGTACCCTAACTTACAGAGGTGTCTCGCATGGATTTCTGAGGATGGGGACTCTGGATGTCTGGGGTGTGGGCTGTCAACCCCTCCTCACCTCCAGTCTCAGTCCTCTCCCTTCTCCTAGGCTGCCTCACCCTCTGCCGGGAAGAAGCAGGGATGAGCATAGGAGGAAGGACGAGCTTTTATCCAGAGAGAGTGGTTAGAGGAGAAAATGTCGCACATGGAGAAGCCAGGTCTGTTTGTCTATGTGTCTCTGTCGTAAGACGCCCGTGGTTCTTTTGTCTCGAATGGCAGCACGGCGGGCAAAGCTGGGAGGGAGGCTCTTTGCAGATTCCCAAAATGCTGGTGCGGGATGGGCTCTAGGAACGGAAAGCCAAGTGCCACAGGAACCAACCGCGAGCGCCCCGACTCTACCAACCGGAATCCCGTAGAGAAGGCAGTAAGAACGGAAGCGAGGGGTGCAGCTGCAGACAGCCAGGGCCCACACCCCGCTTAATGGCTTTCCCCTCATGCCTGGGGGGAGGAAGGAAGCCAGGGGGAGATGGACAGTCCCCTCTTCTGTCGCAATCCAGAAGCTGGCCTCCAAGATCTGAGGGTCGACCTCGATGAGGAGGAGTTTCTGTGGACCCCTGGGTTGAGGAGTGGGGCGTGGCTGGAGGTGCACGCGGCCCACGCCTCTCTTCTGCACGCTGACACCACCGCTACCCCTGGGTGGCCACTGGAATTCTGAGATGAAAATGAAGTTCTTCTTCAAAGTTCCTACTGGCAGATGAAGCAAGAATTCAGAACTCCTGGCTATTTATTGCATTAGGAAACAAAACCATTAAAGCGTTGAAGACAGCCCTTTGGTGTCCCTGCCAAGGCGATGAAGTTGAGTCGCGCAATCCCGGCTGCACTGCAGCTTTGGGTTCCTTGCTGAGCTGTACCAGGTCTGCACCCGTCCGAGGTCCAGGTCTGCGGCGGCGAGGAGGAACAGTCTGCCCGCGAGCCATGCACATGCGCGGTGGGCTGGCAGCAGCGCGCCGGGGAGGAGGCGGCTACTCCATGCCACTCCGCAGGATCTGATTGGCTGCGATCAGCATCACGCTTATGATGAAGGCCATGGCGAAGGCGCATATGAGGCTCTTCCGGACGCAGGTCTGTCTGTTCTGCTTCTGGGAGTGCACTGAGGGCGGGCGGGGTGGGGCAGAGGATGAGGGCACACGGAGGGAGAGAGAAGAGAGAAAGGACGTGGTGAGACACGGCTTCACACTGAGCTACAGCCTCAGCCCGTTTTGTGTTGAGACAGAGTCACACTAAGCTGCTAAGTGCCCGCCTATACCCAAGCTCAAGGTTCATTCATTTTCCTCCACAGACCTCACTTATCCTTCTTTGTGGCAGAGTAGTACTCTGGTCTACAATTGAACCAGTGATCCTCCTGCCTCAGCCTCCCAGAGTGCTGAGATTACAGACAAGCACCACCACTCCTGGCTGATATTTGACATTTTAGATCAATACACAGGCCTCTAGAGCTGGGTCCCTGGGCCGGCAGTTGCTTCAGCACCAGGAACTTAGGAAAAAGGCAGAGTCTAAGTCGAGTTTCCTCTGAAGTTTGATAACGGTGACCGTCTGGGCTACACACAGGAGCTGGGTGAAGGTGGGGAGCCCCAAACCCTCTTAGGCAAGGGCACTGAGGTGGCCTTCCTGAGATTTCCTTCTCTTCATCTTTCTACGACACTAGTTCCAGCACCATCATTTTTTAAGTTGTATTGATTTTTAAATTTTATTTTAGTTTATTTGTACAAGTGTGAGGTACACAACATTTACATTCCTCGTGTACAGTTGCTCCATGTACCAAACACACCCCAGTTCTTTTCTTTCATCCCGTCGCTGCACCCCTTCACCCTTGCCCTTTGAGAAAGATCTACCGCCCTACTTCCCATTATCTTTTCTTTTGCTCTCGATTTTTATCCTGAGTTTCTCTTCTACAAGAAACCATGAGATACTTACACTTGGGTGTCTGATTTACTTCACTTAATATTATGGTCTCGAGGGGCATCCATTTTCCTACCAAAAATTCATTTATCCTTCTTTATGACAGAGTAGTACTCCACCATAAATACCACATTTTCTTTATCTTATTTGATGGGCATATAGGCTACTTCCAGGATTTAGCTATTATGTGTTGTGCTGTTATAAATGGGTATGTGTGGATCACTGTCATATTCTGTGTTTAATTCTTTTGGATAAAGAAGGCGAGCAGCTGGATCAAGTGGAATTTCTAGTTTCAGGTTTTTGAGGAATCTCCATACAGACTTGAACAGTGGCTGTACTAGTTTACACTCTCTCCAACAGTGTAGAAGGGTTCCTTTCCCCCACGGCCTCACCAGCATTTGTTACTATTTGATTTCTTGATGGCAGCCATTCTTCCCCTGGGGAGACGGAACCTCAGTAGCACCATCATTTTCAGAAGACTCGTGAGAAATCTTCACGGGTCTCCATCAAAAGGTGTTCACTCATGGATTAGTATCAGGGCCACGAATCAGGAACGGGAAATAGCAAGGAGGAGAGATGGTGATGAAGGTGTCTTTCCCCGGCCTGACCTCTCAGGAGCTGAACTTCTGGGTCAGAATTTGTGTTCTCCCTCTGCTTCCCTCTGGGGAACCTCTGGCGCACACCACAGGGGGCCGTTTGTATCGCTGAAAGCTCTCAAAAGCTCCTATCACTGTTTGGGGCCCAGTGTGTGTATTTATGCCCTGGTGGCTCGGAAGATGCTTATACCCAAGCTCCTCCCTGGACCCGCAGCAGCAGCGCCAGCTGGAGTTTGGCACAAACAGATTTCTCAGCCCCACTGCAGAATCACTGAAGATGATCTCCGGGAAGGAGGCTTTGAATTTGTATTTTAATAAGCCCTCTGGGGAATTAGGCAATTTCTAGAACTTCTGATTCAGTAAGTCTGGGTGGGGTTTGAGTTGTGGGGGCAAGAGAGGTGTGTGTGTGTGTGTGTGTGTGTAAAATGTGGTTGAAATATACATAAATGTTCAAAATAAGTAATTACAATAAAAGATGCATTGACACGAATCTCCCTTGACACCCGCTTTCAAACTTACTTATCCCAATGTTTACGCCACTTTCTGAAGCAGTTCTGGAAATCTCATGTTGTGTCTTCACAAGGTGCGATCAAATGCTGGTGCCATCCAACAGAAAGGCAGGCTCATAAAATCACTGCTGCGTCCACACCTGCCTTATTCACTGCAGCTGACACTGCAATTTTTATCTCTTCCCCAAAGTCAAAAGGACCATGGAAAGCAAAGCTTTTGAATTGACTCAGGACATTGAGGCAGCCAGGGCAGTACATACACTGGGTCTCCGACTTAGGAACATTCAAGTTGTGAACTTTCACAGGGGGACTGTGGAAGACTCGCTTTGTTGGCTTATGACTGAATCAGACTTACAAACAATTCTGGAGCAGAATTCATTTGCGGGTCAGGGACTTTCTACACAATGAAAGACATTACAGAAAGAGGACTTTAGAACTGCTTCCAAAAGTGGTGGGAATGATGGGACACGTGTGTTCAAAGTGAGGGGGATATTTGGAAGGGGATTAATGGCAGTGTGTCTTTTACTATAGCAAACTTTAAAACATTTAAAGATTCATTGCATTTTTTTTTAAAGCGCATTGTGGCGGGGGATGTTAGGGTGATGAGGAGCATGGTTCTTTAAATTCAGCTGTTAAAGTGGTCTGGCAGAAGGAAAGGTCAGGTAAACTCGCGTGGTTTGGAGAACATAAAATGTTCAATCTCAAGTCCCTCTCCTCATCATTTATTTACTGATTTTGGTATTTTTGAGACAGAGTCTCAATATGCAGTTTGGGCTGACCTTGAACTCACTTGGTAGCCCAGGCTAGTCTTGAACTCATAAGGGTCCTCCCTGCCTCAGCTTCCTGATGCCGGGGTTACAGGCGTGCACCGCAACCAGCCTCCTTGTCGTTTAGTGGCTCCTCTACACCCCTTAGAAATAACAGAAGGAGTAGGAAGCTGGCCCTGTTTGCAATCGCAAATGACACTTTTCCTTAGAGAAGAGACCCCCAAGGCCTTGTCATAGGAAGGCCGTCCAGCAAGCCACACTCTGCAGAGGGCCGTTCCCCCAGCCATGCCTCCGGCTCCCTCTGCAGGACTTGGTCATTTCTGCCATCATCTTTCTTGTTATCTTTAATTCTTCTGGATCCGCCAGGCTTGTGCTTCCCTTGGGTGATTTAAAGTGCTTTGTGGTTCAATTCTGAACTTGCTGATTAGGTGTGAGTCTTAAATACTTAGCAAGAGGAAGACAATTTCTGTGGTGCAGAGATGGGCCTGTCTCGGAGGAGTGGGCAAATGTGAATAGGTGCCAACTCCCAGGAAGGAAGAAGGAGATAGTGTTGAAGGAGAAGAGGATGAGGCAGAGAATGAGATGAGAACGTTGGAAGTGGCAGTTCCTAACACTTTCTGAGGATGGGCTCCTGGTTCTGGGCAGCTTGCCTGCATAGAAATGCTTCCGGAAGTGGTTTAGCACCAGCCCATCCTGAGGACTGATGCGAAGCATCAGAAAAAAAAGAAAGAAAAAGAAAATTGTGTGACTGGGCTGAGGGAGAAAGTTTCTGCTGAAGCCCTTCTTTGTGAAGGACACTCAGGAAACAAGGTTACAGGCAATGGGATTATTCCCCCAGAGGACGCTGTGCCTTTGATCTAAAAATCCTTCAAAGTAGCAGGAGGGAAGAGATAGGCAGGCAGTGCCTGGAGAATCCAGACCCAGGTCCTAGAGGCAGAGGGGAGCCCCTAGCTCCTTGCCCACGACAGCTCTGAAAAGGACCTCCCCCCACACCGCTGGGCTCTGTGCGTCAGTTTCCTGCCTCTGTCAAAGGGGCCGATTAATGACACCTGGTTTTCTTGGAAGGGATAATTTCAAAATCAATCTGAAGCCGGGCATGGTGGCACACCCCTGTAACCCCAGCACTCGGGGAAGCTGACGCAGGAGGATCATTGTGAGTTTGAGAGCAGCCTGGGCTACAAAGTGAACTCAAGGCCAGCCTGACCAGCTTAGTGAGACCCTGTCTCAAAAAGACCAAAGAGAAAAAAAAAATCAACCCCAGTGAGTGGATTAGATAGGAGGAAAATCTCACGCCTGCTGTAAACTGCTAAAGAAGCAGAGGCCTGATTGTTCCACACATCCCCCCCCACCAGGGTGCAACCTTTAGCCCAGGCTTTGGTGGGTTTTTTTTTTCCTCCCATCGACTCAACTGGAACTGCAGCAGCAAAATTCACCTTTCCAGAGCAAACCGCTTAGTATGCATCACCACTCTGCAGTGGCCTGCCCGCCGGGCCGCTCCAGCTCCCGAGTGCCGCAGAAGGGCCAGGGCGCCCACTCCTCACCTCACTCCTCTGTGCCCAGCCTTCCCAGCTGCCCTCCTGGGCCACCTCTGCCACAGACCAGCAGGGCCCTGCCTGCGCTCTGCACGGGAGCCCGGCACGTGGAGCAATGTCCGAGGTCACTCTGCCCACCCTTCTCTGCTGGATGTGCCCCCCATCTTCTCTTCTTCAGGACCCAGACCGGGCTTTAATTCCCCATGAAGTTTCTTCCCATCCTCCTGTTCTCGAAAGACACGCTGGTTTATTTTATTTATTTTGATGCTAAGGAGTGAATCGAGGGCCTCACATGCGCTAAGCACACATCTACCCCTCAGCAACACCCCCAGCCCCTCTTTTATTTTTTCAGTGGTGTAACTCTTAAGATTTACCTATTTTTAATTGACATGTGGTTCGCATACCTTGACTTTCACCCTTTTACAGTTTATAACGTAGGGGTATTTAGCATACTTGTAAGTTTGTGTAAGGATCACCCCTCTCTGTCTTTGTCTCTGTGTCTGTGTCTGTTTTCTGTCTGTCTGTCTCTTGCTCCTTCCCTGCCTGGGGATGGAACCCAGATCCTTCCCAGTGAACCACAGCCTCCGCCCTTCTTTATTTTCAAACCCACTAAATCTATAGATTGTCTTCTTGGATTTGAGCTTTAGATCCTCCTACCTCAGCCTCCCAGGGTGCTGGGATTACAGTTACCTGCCAGGTGGCACACTCGGTCCGTTCTTCTACTTCCTAATTCTGTGGGTTTACCTTTTGGGAGATGCCACAGGAATGGCGTCATTCATCACATGAGGTTTGCATCTGGCTACTTTCACTTAGCTGAATGTTTCTGAGGTTCAGTCACACTGTAGCATATATTTTAGCATTTTATTTCTCTGTGCCGATACGCCATAGAGTGTGGGTGGATCGCCACTTATTTCTCCTTTCATCAGTTCATAGGCTTTTGGGTTGTTTTCCTGTTTGGCTACTGTGATGCTGCTATGAACACTCTTGTAAGTTTTTGTGTGGATACGTGCTATGAACGCCGTGGAGTTCAATCCTATGAGTCAAATTGCTGGGCCACATGGAAGCTACGTCTAACCATTGGAAGAACTGAGTCCTTTCTGGATCTTATGGAACATTATGCTGCTGGTGATTCTGCCAATGAAGTGTGATCAAACAATACAGTGAATATTTAAATTTAAAAAATTTTTTAAAAATTACACTAAAAGGCAGATTGTCATGAATCCCCCTGAGAAACTCCCCCTCGCTTTGAACACAACTAAGTCTGTCATTCTTGACACTTTCTGGAGCGGCTCTGAGCGCCCTCTTTCCTAAGCAACCTTGAGAGGTGTGATCAAGGCCACCAGGAATCTGCCGCCGAGTGCAGGGCAGGCTCATGGAAACGTGAGGGTCCTTGTGTACTCTGCTCACCACCGTGTAACTCATGACTCTTCCCCAAAGTTGCCATGATCACGAGTGGTAAATGTTTAAAACAGATTCAGGACCTCGAGGCAGCCACAGCAGTGCAGTTAAAGACATGAAAGAGGATTTCCAGAAGTGCTTCAGAAGGCGGCAAGAACAATGAGATGAATGTGTTCGGCGTGAGGACAGTAATTTGAGGGAATTAATGGCCATGTGACTTTTACTGTTTTATATATATATATATATATATATATATATATATATATATATATATCTGTAGTTCCCAATCAGACCTGGTATGTCCATCTCCCCATCCGCTCTTGAGTTGAGCTGAGGTCTCCTTCTAGCTCAGGACTTGACAGATGAGTCCCACAAAGGATTTGGGGAGAATGCGACTGGGGAGGCTGGCACAGGAGAACAGTGAAGTAGGGCCTTCTGTTTCCCCAAAAACTCTGCAAAGCTTATTAAGTCCTGTGGCTGTCTTGGCAGGCCCAGGGTGTGGAGTTTTAGTGACAGACTGTCTTTCCCCTTCTTATTTTAACAGCAATTCACACTGCTCTGTTCGGCAAATGACAGGCAGTGGCGCTTGGATTTCCTCCTGGGACAGCACCCTGCTCACACTGGGGCACTGCCTAGCTGGGTGACCCTGAACACCATGGATTGTAATCCCTCTGGCCTCAATCTAGACATTTTGATGCTGGGATGAATGTCTTGGGGAGCACTGGCTCCCCAAAAAGGCAAATCAGAGCTCTAACAATTCTGATTTGATACTCCACTGCAGATCTGTCAAAGTAATATTTTTGGCAAGAATTTCAAGGCACAGGAATGTTAAAAAAAAAAAAAACAAAACAAAAACAAAAACAAAAACAAGACAGTGATAGTGTCAACTTGGTGATTCTTACACTAAGTCAGAACTACCAGATTGGGATCTATTGCTCTTCTGTGTTCCTCCCAGGCCTAACGCTGTATAAGTTATATAGATTGGGCTATTTACATAGTATAACATGGAATAAGAGCCTTTGAAATGGAATTTTGTGTACCTCAGTGAAATCAGAAGTGTCTTAAGAAGACCTGAAGGTAGAGATGTAGGATGTGACCTCTAAGGTGAGAGAATGAGGTTGGTGTCTTCTATGAGGCTCTTGTTAAGAGAAAGAGGGTTCCCTTCACTCTGTGGGGTGGGGGAACCTGCTCTATTTCCATAACAAAATCTCATGTGTCTTACTTGAGGTTTGTTAGAAGTCAGGCAGCTGTGCTTTGCAGATGTGTGGCATGGGAGCAGGTCTCGACTTTCCTGTCCTCATAACAAAAGCCCATTTGTTCTGGTGTCTGGAGCTCTCCCCCTGGCAGGACTCTTACTCCAGGACTTTACCTTTTTTCGCTACCACAAACCAAGAGTGGTGTAGGACACTAAGCCAGGCTGGTCCTTACTCAGCTCTGTGTCTGTGTATCAATCAGAAGGACGCTTCAGACAGCTTTCCTTCTGGTTTACAGTGAAGGATGTGCAGAGGAAGAACAATTCTTTTTGGCTGACGTCCCAAATCTTGAAAATGGTCTCCTGTCTCCCTGCTGCTCACTGGCCTTAGCTGCTCGTTCACCTCCCACATTTACCCAAGGGGATGAGTTTATTTCAGGAAAGTCATGGCACAGGCGAGCTGGGAGCAGATGGTGCAGGTGACATATTGTGCCCTTCTCATTTGGATGGGCATGAGAGGCCCACAGCGTGTGACCAGGTGACCAGACAGATCTTGCCATCCAGGTATGCACTTGATAGCCTTGCAGGAATATAGCAACTTTTGCAGGGATGACTGAACTGGGCACCTTGGATGTGGCTTCAAAATTCTTTCTGACCTTCCCTGAGTTCAGAAGTGTTAGCACCTAGACATAAACATCATCATCCTATCTTTGCATTGGATACATAAGAAAAATAGGGCTCAGAGAGGGGATGTGACATTCCCAGAGTCACCCAGCCAGAGTGCACAGAGCTGGAACCAGACCCACACCCTGTGCAGAGATCTCCCTGGTCATGGTCCACAGTCTTCCCCGGACATTTGTCTCTTCTGCTCACCTGATACAGCCACTGAGTGTTGCAGAACAGCTCCGCTGTGACTTTCACAGAAACTATTTATTGCTTGGGTAATGGCTTTGCTTTACTTCCCTCCCCTGCGTGTGTTGTCAGAGTGTGTAGAAAGACACACTGGCAGCTGGTGTTCCATTTAGAGGCAACACTGGTGGAGGGGGGCTGCATCTTGAGAGGCCTCACACACAGTCTCTCTGCACTTTGCCTTGACTCCCAAGTGTAAGATGACTTTATTGGTAACAAAACAGAAAACGAGTGAGGATGATGAAATGGTACTTCATATGGAGACTTTGGAAAACCTAAGCCCAAGCCAGTGACCTGTGGTGACAAATGAAGAGGCCAGAGTAGGGCTTGGCAGATAGACCTGGGTCCAGATCTGTAACTATGGGCTGACTGTTGATGGATTACATGCTGTTGAACCTTAGCTGCAACTTCTGTAACCACCAGGGCAGCAGAATTTATCCTTCAAAACAGACCTTAGTGGGGTGTGGTGTTACATGGCTGTAATCCTTGTTTTCTGGGAAGCTGAGGCAGGAGGATCATAAATTTGAGCCTAGCCTGGAAAATTAGCAATTGAGAGGGACCTTGTCTCAAAATAAAAAAAAAATTTTAAAGGGTTAGAAATGTAGTTGACTGAACAGGCCCTAGGTTCCATCCCTAGTACTGTAGGGAGGGGAGAGAGAGAGAAGGAGGGAGGGGAGAAAAGTGGAAGGGGGAGAAAAAGAAAGGGAAAGAGAGAAGACAGGGCTGAGGGGTCAGTCCCAGGTGTTAACAAATGACCAGTTGTTATGGTTTGTGTTTGGATGCCCCCCCATCCTGGCCTCATGCAATCATGGAGGCAGCTGAATCTAGCATTTGTGACTGGTTCGTGGTCTAGCACCGGGACTGGCAGTGTGAATGCTGCACCCAGCATACAATATAAGGCAAGAAAGTGGATGCACTTTCCCCACTTTTTGCACAGTGTGCTCTTTCTGTTTGTGGATGTCATGAATGGTTGCCCCTCAGCCATACCACCTTGCCTTGGAGCCAACTGAGTATAGACTGAAATCTCCAAAAAATTGTAAGCTAAGAAAACCTTTCCTTGCTTCACTTTGGTTGTCAGGTATTTTGTCTCAACAAAGAGAGAAAAGTAACCAAGACAGAATTTGGTACCAGGAGTGGGGTTGTTGCTGTAACTATATCTGACCATATGGTTCAAGAGCCTTCGGGAATGGCTTGTGGGAATAGTTTGGAAAGGTTTGGAGATGTTGCCTGAAAGAGTAGCCCTGGAATGGCTTAGGCTGTTCTGTATGGGAGATTCTGGTCAAAGCTCAGGAGACCAAAATGCTGATAGAAAGCCTGCTGGTAAAGACCAGGTTCAGGAGGTTTCTTCTGGGAAAAGGGACTGCATTGGTTGTTGGACTCCAGACGATATGTGTTATAGCTTGGCAGAAAGCTTGTCTGCATTTTAGTTGTATCCAGAGACTTTGCCTGAGACTGAGATTAAGGGCAGTGGACAGATTAATCTGGCCAAGAAATTTCAAGGCAGTCAAATGTTGAGGCAGTGGCATGGCTATTGTTGGGGGCTTTTAGTCAGATTTATGTTGCAAATCAAGAGCAAAGAGCCCAGTATGGTGATTTAAAATGTGGTGAGTTTGTCCAGAAAGCTGTGGACTATAAAGATAGAGTTGAGATCTTGATTGCTGAGAAGGAACAGAAAAATAAAAAAGATAGCCTGCAGGTACCACAGGAAGAGGCAGTGGGTATCCACCCTTTGTAGCCTCAAAACTGCAAAAGTGAAAGATTATTCTTGAAGGAGAAAGTTACTGAGTGCAATGCTCCAGAAATGTGGTGGAGGCACAGGAGGTTCCAAAATGGTGGCAGTTGCACCAGGTTCCAGAATTGCAGTGGCATAGAGAATCTATTCCTTACAATCCAGGCACTTGAACCTCTGCAGCCAAGAGAGAGGAAAGCTTGGCTGCTGCTCCAGCTGGCAGCTGACCTTCACAGCATGATGTAGCACTGGCTTTAGGCACATGGATAATGCATGGGTTCTGAGGTTAAGGCAGCTTCTGCCCTGATTTCAGATGGTCTGGGGTGCCAGGAAGTATGCTCCTGAAAGGACAGTGTGTGAAGCTGTGAGTGTGAAGCCAAAGATGCAATGGAGAACCCAGAAGTTTGGAAAAGCCAGAAACATGGGTCATCTAAGGGAAGCTGCAAGGACTGAGCAGAGTGGGCTTAAGAGAGAAGCTGTGGGAGCTAAAACCCCTGGAAGTGCTGTGGGGATGGAGTCAATTAAGCCTTTTGGAGCTCACAACCAGATTGTTTCAGATGCTGAGTGTGGAATGACAGAACTTAATGTTTGCTGGATTTTGGACTTGTTTTGGCCCCATTCCTTTGTATCCCCCTGTTTGAACCCTTTGAAATGGTAATGTTTATCTTGTGCCACTGAATGTTGGAAGTGTTTAACTTTATTTTCATTTGTACAGGAGGTTACAGCTAAGAGTTTGCCTTAGATCTTGGTGGAGACATGGGACTTGACTTTTCATCAGTGCTGAAACTGTTAGGACTTTAGCAATACTTGGAGATGAACTAAATATCTTTTGCATAAAGGATGTGCATGAATCTATGGGAGACGAGGGATGGGATGTTATGGTTTGTGTTTAGATGGCCCCCCAAGCCTCATGCAATCATGGAGGCAGCTGAATCTAGCATTTGTGATTGGTTCATTGTCTAGCACTAGGATTGGCAGTGAGTGCTGCACCTGGCATACAACATAAGGCAGGAAAGTAGGTGTGCTTTTTCTCCTTTTTGCCCTGTTTGTTCTTTCTGTTTGTGGCCACCTCAGCCATGTCACCCTGCCTTGTAGTCAATTGAGTATGAACTCCAAAACCTCCAAAAATTTGTAAGCTAAATAAACCCTTCCTTGCTTCACTTTGGGCATCAGCTATTTTATCTCAACAAGAGAAAAGTAACCAAGACACCAGCCCTGACAGGCATGCTGGACAGTTTTTTCTGGCCTTTTCCTCCTAGACTCTAAGGAATAAATACACACTCCCAACCTTAATGTATAGTACATTCTGTCATAAGAATACTTAATAGGGAATCTGGAACAGATGGATAGATGATTCTACCACATGGCCACCTAAGTCCATGTATACCAGCAACTGGAACCAAATAATAAAATGCAAATTTGTCTGCCAGCATCATTGAACTTATGTTCTCCAAAAACAAAATATCTAGTGACTGAAAGTGGTGTTGAAACTCCTGTTGAACATGGGTGGTGAGTGGGTATTGCAATAGACATGTGCCCTATTACCCAATGCATTCTGGTGGACCCTGCCTTGGTTATTTTTCCAAATAATTAGGACATAAAGATTTACTATAAATGTTAAAGTACCCTGAGCACAATTCATCTTTTAAAAAGTTCAGAAAGATCTGAGGAGCTGGAAGTTCCTGAGAGTCAAACTTTTATTTAAAAATTTTTAAATTATGATATGTCTGAAATACATAGTAAATATATGCATGGTAAGGAGTCAGTTATGCAATGCATTGTGATACTCCCCTTTCTCTCCTCCTTCTCATCTCTTTCCATCTCTAAACCCTCTGCCCACCTCCACAATGCCTACCTCCCTGTTTTCTATCATCTATCTTTTATTTTGCTTCCTAAATTATTTATACTTTGGGTTTTTCATACAAGAGAAGCCATGTGATATTTAACTGTCTGTGTCTAACTCATTTCACTTAGCATTATGGTCTCGGAGTGCATCTGTTTTCCTACAAATGACCCAACCTTATCCTTCTTTCTGGCTGAGTGGTATCTTTTATTCTTATATTCTCATTGGACTGGGCACATACAGGTTTCTAACTCAAGTGGTACCAGAGTCCCTGGAGTGATCCCATGCCCAGCACAGGGCCAACACCTGATTGTATCTGAAGGATTTCCCACCTGGCTCCCAGGTGAGAATGAAAGCAGGGGCCAGGGCACAGCCCTGGTTTAGGTTCTGTTGGTCTCTTCCCTGCCCTGTTAGGGATTTCTGGAAAGGACGATATTTAGGGACCCAGGAAGCAGGTTCCACATGGACTGTGGGCCTCTGAGCATGTGATTTCCCTCTGGCTGGGACTTTCACCTCATTTCCTCCTGTCCTTTGCTTGGGAGAAATGGAAAAGTCATGTAAAGGCAAAGGAATGTGTGAGGGGCTGTGTGTGTGTGTGTGTGTGTGTACATGCGTGCATGTGTGTGTTTACCTAAAAACAAAACAAGGTCAACAAATTCAAACTGAAACAGAAACTAAAAGGTGGGCCTCAAAATAGAAATGCTTCCCATTGAAGGTACCATAGCTTATTGGGTCTGTTTTATTCCTTTTTTCATTCTTCCATTCATGTAGATGGAATATTGGATATTTTCCAACTTCATGAACAGAATCTGGACACTTCTGAGCGAAAGCATCACACCCAAGATTTAGAAAAATGAAAAATGGAATCATTGACTTAAAATATGCTGGTGGCACCTGCAAGCCCACCCTTCCTTTCCCCTCCCCCTTCTTCCCTCACTTTCCTCCCACCCCATCCCATCCCTTAGGTGCTGGAGATTGAACCCAGGGTCTCTGCACTGAGCTACATCCCCAGCCCTTTTTAAAAATGAAAAAAAGTATTTTTGTTTTGTTTTGTTTTTGATGTAAGATCTTTCTGATTTGTTTAGGTGGTGCTTGAAGTTGTGATCCTATTCTCCAGTTTCTGCCTCCCAAAGTGCTGGAATGGCAGGCGTGTGCCACTACATCAGGCAGGTGCCTGTCTCTTCAGAGTTAGGTGGGTAGAGAAGGCAGAGGGGGAGTGTGTGGCAGAGGGCATGGCCAGAGTGCTGGACAGAGGCAGCCTGCAGCATGGGAAAGGGGGAGAGAGAAAGGGGTTGATGGCTTGGACAGTGGGAGGGAGTTGTTGTCTGGGGGACGGGAGGCCCCCAAGGATTCCAGGCTGAGAGGAAGGCGGGGGATTTAGGAGGCAAGGGTGGTACAACTGCAGTTAGGTTGAGATGGGGGTGTGCTAATCACAAAATAATGTTTTACTGAGTAAGAAGATGGCTTTTGGCCCCCACTGCTTACTTCCCAAATGGCAGCTATCACCACTGTCATAAGTATGACCCAGTAAAGCAGACCTAGTAAGACTTCTATTACCAAGTCCCTTTGATGAGCATCTATTTTATTAATATGTGAGTTTCTGAGTAATAGAGGGACTGCTTGGAATTTAGATTACTTTCCTGTGTAGTGACCTTTCCCAGATTACTAAGGCGTGTGACATTTCTCTGACGGAAACACTGATCCACAAACAAAGGCTCTTGTGGAAAATGAGATGCCCAGGAAACCGCCTCTTCCTGCGGCAGGCGCCTCTGTAGACTGGAGAGCGGGAGCCCCAGATGCTGTGAACACAGCAGCAGTGTTCTCTCAGGAATGGGAGGCCAGGCCTGGTGCTCTCCCAGGGCTTCGTCTGAGCCCCACCCTCTTCACCCCCTCTCCCTCCTGTATTCCTGAGTGTCCTGCCACAAATGGTGTCACTTGTGACAATCTTCCCTGTCCTTACAGTATGCGTGGCTTCAGCTCCAAACACAGCCATGGGTGCTAGAGTCCAGGTGCCCCAACAGGGAGAGCAGGGCAGCTTTGACAACACAGTGGGTTTCCTTCCACGTCACAGCATTTCGAAGGGTTTAAACTTGAACGCCGGTAGAAAGGGCATAGTTCTTTGCTTTACTGACCAAAAATCCCTACTGCCCCATTTGAGCTGTGACTTGGTGTAACCTAGAAATAGAAGGCATCTCTTGTTTTTTCTTTTGGTGGCCTTTCACTGTGGCATTGATGCAGCCACTGTCTGGCCCCAAGTGGGTTCCATGGGAGTCCAGGTCTGAACGAGCAGCAGTGGCCCCTGGGTGAGCTCAGTCCTTAGCTGCCTCCCTGCCACGGTGCTTGGCTGGGTCTCATGCAGCAGCTTGGTCCAGGTGACCCAAAGCCAGCTGCTGTCCGTGGGACAAGGTATCCACTGTGTGTACCGACTTGCATAAAAAAGGTAAGAAAAAATCATTTTACCTCTTTAAGAAGTCTCAGCCTTGAACCAGGATAAAAACTGCCCAAAGCTCTATGATGTTTTAATGTAATTATGAAAAAAAAAATTCTCCCTGCCCAACTGTACTGTTAAACTGGTTCTGACTTTCAAAGTTGGGAAGCAGGATTAAATTATTTAGCTTCCCAGGAGCTCAAAATTGATTAGGACATTAAGGTAGCCTCCCCTCCCCCTTAGTTTTCTTTCATATACCCAAGAAAACTGGCCTTTCATGAGTCTCTTTTTTGACCTCAGTAGAAACTGATTTCTGTCCTGTAACCTCTTGGTTAAGTTCATGAAAAGACTTCACCCCTGGGCTCTTTTCAGCCAATGCATCCAGAGAGCACAGAGGTTACCCATTCCTCAAGCGTCTGTGGCGTGGGTGTAATTATTGTAATTATCCTGATGCTTAGAGATGAGGCGACATGAAGACCTACCCCTTGGCTGAGGTCACACAATTAGCTAGTGGGCATGGCCCAGCTTTGCTGACAGCCCCAGCAGAACTTCTGTACCACCCTGTACAGCCAGCTCCACCCCTGCTGAGTGCAGGTGAAGGTCGCAGCCAATCTCAGACCCCGGAGTCACTAGAGGAAGTTCAGGCTCAGTGGGAATTCTGCAAAAATGCAGAATATGGGAAGAAAAAAAAAAACAGGACAAAAGAAACCCACTGAATCTTTGCAAAACAGGCCTGGGCTTGGCTTTAGCGCATGTCTGCTTCCCCGTGGGAGACTGTGCACACACATTTGTCGCCTGAGTCCAGGACACGGGGCACCTACCTCCTTCGAACTCCGTTTGGCAGTTCCCTGCGGTCTCGTTGAGGCTCTCCTCCTCGTTGATGATGATGTTCTCGATGTCCTTCATGGTTAAGTGATCCCGGAAGGCGTGGTACAGAATGTGCTTCAGCTCCTCCAGAGTTATCCTCTGCATGTCGAACTGTGGAGAGACAGGAGAGAGAGATGACCACAGGCACAGAAGCGCACGCACTCAGCTCAGGCATGACCAGGGAGCCCTAGGGCGCCCTCTGACACTCCTCTCGGCTTTGCGGGATGCCAGATGAGCAGTTTTCCATCCTGTTTAGCTCGGAGCATATTTTCGAACTTGCAGGGACGTATTGGGAATACAGTGAGTGGAACGTGGCCCCCTCAATTTAGACTCTTGGAGCAAAAATGCCACCTGCTCATTTGGTTTTCTACTCATCCAGACATCTGCTGTCAACCCTCCACATCTCGTGGACTTCAGAGTTGTGTCACACTTCAGACAATGCATATGTTTCTCAAAATGTTATCAGCTTCCAAGAAACCAGGCCTCTCTGTCTTGTCTGAAGTATGGAGGCGCTACGTGGTTTGGGGGTTTGGTCCTGGAGGGTTCAGGCTTGGTGCTTAGCTTGGGTATGTTGGGAGTGAGGCCTAAGAGACTGTGGTTAGCTCACTGAGGGCCTTGTACTTGGAAAGGATTAGGGAAGCTTCAGGGGACTCCACTTAGTGCTTGCGCGTGGAAGTTCCTAGCAAAGAGCGAGTCTGACCCCTGCTCTACTGTTTTTTCATCTCTTCTGCAAGTGCTTGGGCCACTGTTATGACATCTGCCATTAAGTTTTCAGCAGAGTACGGCAGAAGCTGGCTCCAAGCTCTTCCACTCCAGAGTCATGAGCTAAGCCAATGTCTTGTTTCTATAAGATATCCAGCCTCAGGTATTTTGTTACAACAATGGAAAATAGACTGACAGTATCAAAGTATGCGTCTTGTTCCAATACCCTTATCAGATGACACCCAATTCAAGGCTGAGTTTCTGAAGAATAGCGGCTGAAGGGGAGGTGTAAAGTTCTCTATTTTATCCATTCTCTCTCAGTGGTAGGATTATGCTTTCCCACTCCATTTATATCGGGTTTGGATATGTCACATACTCAGCTGGTGATATGTAAGTGGAAATCATATTAGCCATATCCAGCTAAAAGCTGTAAGAGTCATTGTGTAGTTCTATCATTTGTTCTTTTCTCTCTGCTGGGAGAATAACATACCCAAGATAGAGCCTGGAGCAGAATGGGGGTAAAGTGCTACCCCATAAAAGATGAGGTGTATGAGTAAGAAGTGCCCTTTATTGTTATTAGCTATGGAGGACTGGGGCCTGTTTGCTACCGCAGCATAGTCCTAGTCCTTGGTCTAAGTCAACAAGACAGAAAAATTAGTACCTAAAGGTAAGAGGATACTATAACAAAGATTCTAGAATCTCATGTTCAGTTCCTGGGCCAGGCAGTAAACAACAACACAATGGTACCGAGGCTGGAAACTTGGGGAGCTTTTGGTAAAAATGCTGCTCATGATAACTTGGAGGACAGATTCCTTGATTGCATTTGTGGTTTTGAGTAACAAGCTTGGGAAATAGCATGCTTTGGTTGTAATTAGTTGCATCTTGGAGCATCTGAGAGGGTACTAGAAGAAAGAGATGAACTCAGGAAAGAACTGGTTGATTGGCAAGCCAGGAACGAAGACAGTCCAGGCATTCCTGGTCTGGTGGGGTTAGGAGAAGCCAAGTATGTCTCATATTCCAACTAGTAAGAGATAAGGCTGACAAATGTTTTAAATGACAATACTTGCTTAATACAACAAAATATCCCTTGTCTAAATGTCTGCATCAGCCATCCTTACATCAGAGGGATTTAGGATTCAAAATAACTGTGGATGTGGTAATTGGCATAAACTAACTGGAGTCAGATAAAAATGTAACTAAGTTCTTGAGAGAGCTGTGCTGACTGGGAGCCAACAGCTCTGGAGGAAAAGATACTACAGCTCTAGTATTCAAAAGTTACAGTGAGCCCATTGTGATGGTTCATGTCAATCATCCCAGCACTCTGGAAGGCTGAGGCAGGAGGATCACAAATTCTAGGGTAGCCTGGGCTGTAGCAAAACTTAATAAGATCCTTTCTCAAAATTAAAAAAAAAAAAAAAAAAGGCTAGGAATGTAGCTCAGTGTGAAGGCCCAGGGGTTCAATCCCCAGGACCATGAACAAAACAAACAAACACCAAAGAGAAAATCAGTAACAACAAATTAAAATTATTTTTGGGTTTCCCGGATTATAGGCACAATCGAGTATGAAGCTCAGCTACACATGGCATATTTCTCAGTGCCCCCATCAGATGAGTATAAGGAGAACGGTGAGAAAGAGCTGATCTCCTACTGGGCGAGGCCAGCACTCATGGAGGCCAATAGAAATCAAGCAAAAATTCCAGCAAGCAGAACTAGGACCTATGAAGGAAATCTCTTTGTGTCAGCATCTGTCCAGTGGGATTTCAGAATCACTGGGAGGCTCTAACTGTTAAGTGTTTCCTGCTTTTTGCTTTCTAGGAATATTTCAGGCAGTTTTTGCTTGACCCTTGCCCACCATCATATCGTGTTTGTGTGTGTGTGTGTGTGTGTGTGTGTGTGTGTGTGTGTGATTGGGAATGGATAATTTGTCCTTTTCGCTCCTAGGTCTCCAGGTGGAGAGGCATCACACTTAGATTTGATGTCTATCGTGAGACCTTGAATCTGGTTCTGTTAGGGGCATCTCCCCTTGGGGGAGGCTGAGAATATTTAGTGGCTAAGGGAAGGTTCCATGGTTTCAGTGTGGTTGGTCTCCCAGAGTTTATGTGCTGGAAGCTTCACTCCCACTGTGGCGAATCTGAAATCTTTAAGGGTTGGTCCTTAGTGCTAGGTAATCAAGCCGTGCATGCACTGCCCTTGGAAGGGATTGATGCTGGTCTCACACGGTGAGTTAGCTCTCACAGAGGCAGGCTGCTGGGCATTCCATGTGCTTGGTCCCTTCTGCCTGTGACCGGTTTCCTCTCCATTTCTCTGCCATGTTGTGACCCAGCCAAGGGGGCCCTCACCAGAGGCCTCACCATGTAAGGTGACCTGATCTTGGACTTTCAGCTTCCAACACTGTGAGCTAAATAAATAAATTTCTTCTAAGTACTCAGATTGGAGTATTTTGTTAAGTGAAATGTACAGAAATTCATATTTATGATCCAGAGTATGTTCTGTAACCTGTTGTATTATTTCCAATGATTTGTTTCCTTTCCCCATGAAAGGCGTGTAAAAAGGGTGATGGAAAAGTGCAATGAATAATTAAATGAAAAATGAATGACAGTAAGACATACTGTCATTAATCCCCATCTAAATATTCCCCCCTAGCTTGGAACTCACTTGTCCCTAGTCCTCTTTCCTGAGTGTCTTTACAAGGTGTGATCAAAAATACAGTGAATGCTTCTCACAAGTGCCATCCAACAGAAAGGTAGTCGCCTAAAAATTTAACTGTGTCTTTATCAACCTTGTTCACCTTGTGACTTCTTGGCTCTTCTCCAAAGTCAAAATGACTATATAAGGGAAATGTTTTGAATGGGGTCAGGAAGTTGAAGCAGGCATGACAATGCAGCTTAAGGCACTCACAACAGGGAACTTCAGGAAGTGGAGGGAGACGGGATAAGTGTGCTCAAAGTGAGGGGAAGGATTCTGAGGGGGATTCATGGCAATGTGTCTTTTATTACCATATATTAAAAACATTTAACAGTGACCATACTTTTGTTTATCATGTATCATATCTCCCCACCAATGAAGCCAGGCTTTGACCCATTAAATCAGAGTGAAAGTGACAGGAAATCCATGAGAGTCTGGAAAGACACTTCAAAGCCATTGTGTGTTCTGTCATTTCTTTTTCTCCTACCACCAAACACTTCTACCACATAGGAGCCACCTCCTCCTAAGTCCTGGAATGACTATTATACTAGCAGAGACTCTCAGCCAGCCTACTAAGATTTGAATGAGAAATAAACTCCTGTCATTAGCCACTAAGACTTTGGTTTTTCTTTAGTATAACTTAGCCAAGGATCACAAATCAGTGTTGTAAGTTTTTCTGGAAAATGATGAAAGAAAATTTGAGGCACTTTTCTTTCCCTGCTTTCTGGGTTACCTTGCTTTCAGTATGCATCTTGTTCTAAGAAATTAAACTGGGTTCCTGAAAAAGCCATTAATATGAGTTAGAGCAACTGAAGAGGAGGGATAAAGTAGGCTTGCTTTCTGAATTATAGTTTAGTCACCGTGCAAATGAATTTAGACACACAATCACATTCATCCATGGGGAAATCACCAGTATATAAATAGATATAAATACACAAATATAAATACAGCTAAGCGAGGACTGTGGTGTTAGCCTGGCTGTAAACTGGCAAAATACAGGGGAGAATGATTCAGAAATAAGAAAACTGATTCCCCCAGCCACCATCACACCTGGAGAGTGACAAACTGAATATCCATTTTCTGGAAGACCAATTGAAGAGCTGGAGTGCTTAGAAAAATCTCAGGACAGTGGAGAGCTTGCTTAACTCTAAAATTAGGCAGAAAGACTGGCCAGGGGCTATGAGAAGAGAGGGAAAGGTATGGATTATAGAAATCTATGGTGTTGGCTCTTTGGGTCATGTTTTCCTATTCAGATTCTAATACCTGAGCAAAATTATTTGAGTAGCAGTCCATATGTCTTGCTTGTTGTCAGAATATCTGCCTCTTAAAAATCTGAAAGAAATCACTGTAAAACATGGACATAACGGCAAGCTCTCTCCCGTGATTATTGGCCCATTTAGTGTTTAAACAGTTTTTGAGTCATTTTTGGAACTTTGTTTTGAAAACCAGCCACAATGTTTTCATTATTGTTAGTCTATAATTATATCCCATTACTTATCATTGCATTTGTGCTTCTCTTTTCTAGTTCTATTTTTTGTCTCCTCTCCTCTGTTTTTAGTGGATCATAGAGAATGTGACTGTTTGTAAAAACCTAAGTAATTTTCCTTTATAATGGAGTCTCTGTAAGATCAAGTCATACAAATATATTTATTTTTATCAATTATATTGTGTGACTTTATACTTGTAATCTTTATTTCCTGTAACCTTAATTTTTTTTACTTGACTTGTCAAAGATCACGAGTAACATTTTAGAATCTATGAAAAAAAGCTGCCCATAAATTGCCATTATAATCATGAGAGTTTTTTGGTTTTTTGTACTGGAAATAGAACTCACAACCTTGTGCTTGCCAGGAAGGCCCTCATGATAGCTTTTAAATGAAGCTCTATTCTTTGTTTTTCCTTAGTCCCTGTTTGCGGTCAATCACAATTTTATTTATGTATTTTTTGTACTGGGGATCGAACCTATGCTAGGCGAGGGCTGTACCACTGAGCTACATCCCTAGCCCAGTACACCGTGTTTACATGCGTGCAACTCCTTGTGTGGAGCTGGTGCGTGGACAAAACAGTCTTCATTCCCTTTCCACCCCCTTTCTCTTCCCTCCTCCCTGTCTGCTCCATCTCTTGATCCCCTCCAGCTTTAAGCTATTCTTTAATACTAAATATGTATATACTTATTGTCTTAGTTACTTTTTTCTCATTGCAGGGACAAAATACCTGACGCCCAACATGAAAGAAGGAAAGGTTTATTTCTTACAGTTCTTGGCAGTTTCAGTCCCTACTCCATTGGCTCTAAGGCAGCGTGGCATGGCAGAGCAGTCATTCATGGCCACTGCAAACAGCAAGGCATGAACCGTCAAGAGAGAGACACAGCTTCTTCCCACCATTATATCGTGTCCTGGCTCCACCCCTGGGTAGATGAAACACTCACAACACCAATCCACGAGTTAGACAAAGAACCAATCACAAACCCTAGATTTGATTGAGTCCATAATTGCATGAGGCTTGGGGGCCACTGACATAAACCATGACACTTATCTAAGAAACAGTTTTTGAGAACGGTGCACTATGGAGATGTAATGACAAGCAAGCCATAGCTCCTGCTTACGGGAGACAAGCAAATAAGTGACTTCATTCAGCATGGCACATATTCAAGCAAGGCAAGTCCAGGATAGCTTTGTGATACTAGGGGAAGCAGAGAATTTGGCATAGGCTTCCTGGAGAACTTCTCTGCAACTGAACAGCAGGAGAAAATGAAGTGGGCTTTGCCAGGTCACAGAGCTGATGAGGTAAGAGCAGGATGAGGAGGAGGGACTGGAAAGGGTAGGTCAACTGGGGAACAGCCATACCACGGCCTAAAAGTACGTGAGCTCACAAGTTCACTGAAGGTGCTATCACTTGAATCCATGTGATTCTGCGGTGCTGGCGATCGAGCCTGGGGCCCTGTGTCTAGACCATCCCAAAGGCCCATGTGTTCATGGCTTGGTCCCAGTGCCACTGGGATGTGGCAGACTCGAGAGATGGGATGTAGTGGGGGGTGGTCTCTGCTCACTGTGGAGGCCGTGCCCTCTACGGGGACAGTGGGGCCCTGGTCTCTTCTTCTTCCTCTCACTTGTGTCCCTACCTCACTGTGTCTCACTCGTGTCCTTCACTCATGTAGCACTTTGATCCACGACATGCTCACCGTCATGGTGTGCTGAGCTCTCCCCACAGACCTAAGAGCACAGCGCCAACCAAGCATGGACTGGCACCTGCAAAACTGTCAGCCAAAACAGCCCTTGTCCCTCTCGAAGCTGACTGTCTCTGGTGTTCACTATGTCATGGAAAGTGGACTAACGCAAGTGAGAAACACTGAGGTCTCTGAGTGCTTGCTGGAACCTGCGAAGCTGGTAAGGAATAGAGTGGGTCCAGGAAAATCTCTGTGGTGTAGGAAAGAGCTTGGTTTCTTTTTTTGTTTTTCATTTTTCACTGTGGTAAAATACTATATAAAATAAAATTTACTGTTTTGTCCATTTTTAAGTTCTATACCATTCAGGAAATCCATCATCACTCCCCATCGCCATAGCTTTTTTCATCTTCCCAAACTGAAACACCCCGTAAGCACTGTCTCCCCACCTCTTCCTCACTGCAGCTTCCTGGCAACCACCATTCTCTTTCTATTTGCATAAATTTGACTATTCTAGATACATCATATAGGTAGAGTCATAGTATTTATCCTTTTGTCACTGTCTTATTTCAGCTGGCATAAGGTCTTTAAGATTCATTCTTATTGTGGAATTTATCAGAATTTCCTTCCTTTTTAAAGGCTGAGTAATATTCCATTGTTTGGGTATTTTACATTATGTTTATTCATTCATCTATCAGCAGACACCATGTTGCTTCTGTCTAAAGTCACTCTAAATATGGGAATATACATGTCTGTTGCTGACATTACTTTTACATCTTTTGGGTATATAACTAGAAATGGAATTGCTGAATCATACGGTAATTCTGTTTAATTTTTTGAAGAATGAAGCTTGGTTTTATCTTTTGGGGAAAAGTAAGATATCACAGAAAGATTTTCAGCAGAGACATTACTTGACCAAGTTTGAACTTAAGAAAAATGACTGTTTGCTTGTACAAGGGACAAGATGGCCAGATTGACCATACTGAAATAACAGGAGAAAAGATCACAAAAAATGATCGGGAACTTGAAGGGTCATGCAGGGCAGAGGCTGACGGTTCATTATGGGTGGCGCGTGAAGGAGAACGGGCCACTCTGGGTGACTTGGGATTTATGTTCAGCTGAAAGGGACAGAGAAATAACAGGCTTAAAAAGAAAGGCGACAAGTTAAACCGTGCGGTGCTCCCTGGAGGTCTGTGATGGACAACCAGCCAGAACTGCCTAAGATGCAGCAGGTCCTAGAGACAGCGGTTAATGTGCAGATTCGCAAGTCATTTACCTAGCGATGGCAATAAAATTCATCAGCAGGGTGCATCACCTGGGGAAGAGTGTGTGGAGTACAGAAAACCCCAAGAAAAGCATTTGCAGGACACCAAGATGAACACATGGGTGGCCTCTTTTAGGGACTGCCCTTTATGGGTACACACAGCCATTCAAAATATTAATGCTTTTTTTAAAAAAAAAATCTGTTTTGCATCAATAGTGCTATGCTTGTTTTCTTTCTATGTGATTTGTTCTCTTAAATGTTTGTCTCTTTTTCATTTTTGAACTTTTTCTGTTATATTTTAGGGGCACGTCTCTTTCAAGGAGATTAAAGCGAAGTTCTTTAAAAAACGAATTTGAGAGTCTTTGCTGTCCCATGGTGGAAACTGATTCTATTTTCTTTGTATACTATTATAAACATATTTGGTTGTATTTTGTTATTTTCTTTTCTACTTTTGGATCTTTCTGGTCATTATATTTTCCTTTGCCTTTTGTATAATCTATGTATTTCTGGGGAACAACTTCCCATTTATCAAATGCATCACCTCAGCCACTATTTCTTAAATTGCAAAATTCAGAAAACTAAATTGCACCTTCTCATCTTGCCTTGTATGTGATAAGAAAAGTTCTATACCTTTTAGTTTCCCACTTTTACCCAACACATTTCAGTCTTCATAAGTTTAATTGGAGAATAATTATGACACGTATTCTACTCTTTGTATCTTTTTCTAGAATAGTATTTAGCTTCTTCATTTAACTTTGGCACAAAATGTGTAAGGCTGCTGCTCCCTCATTATATTTAATTGATTTTGACTCTCACTCCATTTTTCTGTAACTGCCCCAACTCAGTATGCCTAATTGTCATCAGTTATCTGCTAGAGAACTTTTAAAAATAGTTGAAGATGAAGCACTTGTGAAATTGCATTTTCTGAGTTCTTATCATGTTAATAATGCATTTTCCACTTCTCCCAGGACAGGCAGCTTAGTCTGGTGTAAAATTCTATAATGGCACAAATTTTCCCCTCAGCCCTATGTCAAGGGGCCAGGGGACTGACCAGGAATGCAGATATTTTTTTCTTTGAATGTTCTTTTTGCCCTCTCTCCCTTCTCCCCTCCCTTCCTTTCTTCCTATACTGGGAGTTGACTCCCACACAGCTCCATGCCCAGCCCTTTATTTTTAAATTGTTTTTTAAATTTGGAGACATTCTTGCTAAGTCATTAAGTCACCCAAGCTGGGCTTGAACTCTCCACCCTCCTGCCTCAACCTTTCAGCATGCTGGGGTTACAAGTGTGCCCCAAGACAGCCGGCTTGAGGGTCAGTCCTTTCTTCTTCAAAACCAGTAGGAATACTTCATTATCCTTGAGATTAAAACTGCTCTTTCCCATGTTCTGTCAGGGATATGCTTTTGCATCCATCATGGCTAGAGTTCAGTGGGAGCTTTTCTTTTTCACCCCAGCCTCATTGTCTGCCTCCTGAATGCTCCTTAGAGCCTCTTTTGATTACCAGACAGTAAAGACTCTCTTGTCCTAAGTAATTCTTTCCGCTGGAACATAGATTACTCTTAATTAGATGTCTCTTCTTTGTTTCCAGACTTCCCATCTCTTCCCTAATAGCTTCCACCTCTGTTTAAGATGTAGTGTCACAGTTTGTCTTAGTCACTCGCTCATCACTGGGACAAAATATCCAATCTGAAACCTAAAAGAGGAGAGGTTTATTCTGAGTCACAGTGTTTTGAGGATTTAGTCCATGTCTGCTGGCTCTGGGGAAGAAAGGGGGTGCTGGAAGGGTCTGGCGGAGGAGAGCTGCTCATGTCATGGAGGCTGGGAAGCAGAGAGAAGAGGGAGGAAATGGGCGGGAGACACCCCCAGTGACTCACCTCTTCCCACCAGACCCTACCTCCTAACAACAGGTCAGCCATAGCACCTCCATGGTTCGGCCACCTTCTGAAAGAATGAGGCCTTTGGGGGTTGTTCTCCATCTAAACCATGATACTACTCTTTCCTGCATGAGGAGTCCTGTTTCTCCTCTATCCTAGTGCAAATGGTGACTTGGTGGCTCCATTCTGTCTGACCCTGGCACTATTTGTCATTTCAATCCCATGCCTGGACTGTGATGGTTGCTGTTTTTCCTTTTTGAATAGATTAAAAATCTCTCATACCATCTTTATAGATTAAAGTACTAAAAAATGTCACATAGGCATCTGCTCTAATTTTCAGCCAATTCAATTTTTGGAGCACATTCCTCCTTTGTGCCTCCCATCCTTGGGCTATTCCAAGTTTTAATTAATCCAGTGCTAAAGTTGTTGGTTCAGTGTACTGATATGTGCGCAGGAAATTGCAATCCAAGTGCCAAGCTGGCCAAAAGGGAGAGTGGGCAGACCATTCTCAGAACCTCAATTGTCTAACCAGCTGTGGGTAATTTGTGCCTGGGGATCAGAAGCTTTTCAAGTCCCTAAACTCAAGACAGTTACTGTCTACAATCCTTGGGGAGCGAGCTGTTGGCTGAAGATATTCTGTATTCACGAAGCATGGAAGGGAAATTGCTGTTCATCTTTGATTCACCCAGCATAGTGCTTCTCAGAGTGTGCTCCCTGGAGGAGTAGCACTTGGAAGCTGGTTAGAAATGCAGTTTCTCTAGCTATACCCAAGGTCTACAAACGCAGAGACTCTGGAGCAATTTGTACTTAAAGCTCTCCAGGGGATTCTGATGCTCACTCAAATTTGCAGGAAAGATAGGGAGAAGTTGATTAATGTATTGGTCAGTTTTGCTGTTGCTGGAACAAAAGATCCAACATTCACACTTAAAGGAAGAGTTTTAAAAGGGTTTCTGAGGGTTCAGTTCATGGTAGGCTGGCTCCAAGGATTATACTTAGAGATAGAAGCAACCAGAAAGCTATCATGAGCTAGCTCTGAAGTGGGCCTTTTGGAAGGTGATTGGATCACAGGGCACTATGCTCATCAGTGGATTCACTCACCAGTGATTTCACTGCCCGAGTGTGCTGTTGGGAGGTAGCACCTGGGTGGAAGAGCTTGGTCACTGGAACTGTGACCTAAAAAAATGCACCGTATCACTCTCTCCAGCTTTTCCTTTCTCTCTGTTTCCTGGCTACCATGATCTGAGCAGTTTTCTTCCCCCTCTGTCTTGTCTGTAGAACCAGCTGGCCACACACTATAACTATGAGCTAAAATAAACAACTCCTCCTTTAATGTGTGGATGTCGGGTATTGTGTCTCAGCAACAAGGAAGATGACCAAGATCCCAAGGTCGGAACATCACGATGGAACAGCACAGTGAAGCCATGCTGCTAACCTCACGGTGGACACAGGGGAAGAGTGAACGACAGGGAAACACCCTCCAAAGTCACACCTCCAGGGTCCCCTGCCTCGAAGTGGACCCCATCTCCTAGTCACACATGGCATTAAGAACAGCAGTGATTAATCCACCAATGAGTGCAGCATCCTCGTGATCCAATACTGCCTCCAGGTGTCTCCATCCACTCAAACTGACAAGTACGATTAGCTGGAATAAGCTGTGGTGTGACGCAGCATGGGAGGGTGATTACAGTTAACGGTATCATATATGTCAAAGTACAGTACTGAAGAGGGCATTTGGAATGCTCTAGTCGTACAGAAGCAAGGTGAGGTGAGGGCTACGCAAGTTGCTCCATCTTTACTCGGTGTACATGTGCGTTGGAACCTCGTGTTGTGCTCCGGAAGTAGGTGCCCCTTTTGTGTGTCAGCTGAAAAACTTTTTCTGTGTGTGCCTCTCCTCTCAGCACCCCAGGAGGCTGAGGCAGAAGGTTCACAACTTTGCACCCAACCCAAGCAGATTAATGACTTAGGGAGACCCTGTCCTGAAACAACACAAATTTTAAAATGTCCAGTGAGAAGGCCCTGGGTTCCATCCTAGGATGAAAACTTTTATTTCTTTTTAATTAAAAAATAAAGTTGCTGCACAGCTACACAGTGTAGTGGTCTTCAGGCTGACACTGTCCCATGGGGACCAAACATCCCAGGTCTGATCTGTGGGAATTGTGTCTCCAAGCACAAACAGAAGCAGAGGGGCTGCTGTGACATCAGGACAGGCAGCACCGTGGCTCTGGACAGGAGACCCTTCCCTCAGGCCCTGTCTGCTGTCCTGGGAAGGAGTGGAAGGACCTTGCCTGACTTCTGGGTTCCTCTGTCTTCTCTGCCTCCAGAGGAGGGGCGAGTGCTCTCAATTACGAGCTGATGCCTCTCGTGCCACTTCCTTCCTCCAGTTCATGGGGAACTTTTCCGGGGACAGGGTCAGTTCCCTGGTTTTCCTGTCTGCCACTCACAACGAACCTTTTGCTCCAGGACACAACCTGCCTTCCCTCCCCAGTCCTTCCCGAATCCAGTAGAAGGCCTGGAAGAGCGCCCTCTGGAGGAGACTGGCTGCCAGTGTTCAGATTCTCCGCCCTTTCACAGCGGCAGAGCAGAGTATTGAATGTGTTTCCCCCCTCGCCCTGAGCAGGGAACCTCAGGAGAGCTGAGTCCCCAGTGATGTGCTGAATGCTTGGTAAGATGAAAAGCCAGGCCACTGAAAGGACAGAGCTGCCGCCACTCCGTGAGGCCTCTGCCCCAGTTCTTTGTCACTGACTCCTACAGAAGCCTGCACAGCTGGGGAGGCAACATCTTCCTGGACCAGATTTTAGGAGAATCCAAGCTCATTTCAACTTTCACAGAAGGTGTGGAATTAATTTGATGGTACAGTTCTTCCCCCTCTGGGGGAGGATAGGTCACAGGCGTGCTGGAATCCGTCACACCTCTATCCTATTCTTTTCTCTGCCCATCTACAAAAGACAGTGCGCTGTGGAAAGAGAGTCAGCAGAGATCAGAACCTCTGAACCTGGGAGCTTCTGCTGGTTGTAGCTCACCACCATGCACCCTTGTCATCTGGGGCATCTAGACAGGAGCCGGAGGAGCCAGAGTCTAACCTGCATGGTCCGGCGATTTCAATTTGTCTTGGTGTAGCATAAAAATCCAGTCAGTCTCTAAGGGTTCCCTGAATGCCAGTATGACAGAGCCAAGCAAGGTCATTTGTTTGCATGATTTCCTTCCAGAATCTTCCCATGTCCTTGGTCCCACCCAGTGAGCAGTGAGTACAGCCTCTTCTACCTACTAAACAGCCCTGTCCCTAAACCTTGTGCTCAGCCATCTGCCAGTGGTGGGGCCTACACATGAAGTCAGGAAGCCTCAGTGTGCCCAGAGACCTCCAGGAGACTTTCTGGCTGCAAGATGGCTCCTGCATGGAGACTTAACAGTGGGACTGAAATGCTGAG
This sequence comes from Dolichotis patagonum, assembly GCA_004027295.1. Classification (NCBI taxonomy): domain Eukaryota; kingdom Metazoa; phylum Chordata; class Mammalia; order Rodentia; family Caviidae; genus Dolichotis; species Dolichotis patagonum. The sequence continues at coordinate 93,472 of PVJX010000317.1, forward strand.
AGCACGGAGACAGATACTCCTGGGGCCGGTGGAAAGGACCGCTGGTGGGATGAAAGGAATGGAAGTCTGGCAAAGGTACTTAGAAATGTAAAAAGTCAAAGCAGAAAACAAACAAAAGCAGGTACCAGGCTGTGCACGGGTCTGTGTGGACTTCTGTGTGTCTTTCTGCCACCTGGCGTGGGGAGACACAGGACAAGGAAGGTGGGACATGCTACGCTCAGGCCCTGCAAGGAATCAGCTCCGGACAGTAGAACAGGCGGCCTGGCCCCTGCAGACTCCCCCTGGAGTACAGCAGCAGCTGGAGCGAGGTATGAAAACCTGCAATCACACCAAAACTAAGATTGAGCACCTATTTACTGCCGCAGGCTGCAGGAAATTTTCCACTCGCTGATGGACCTGGGGAGCATATGTGTCACTCAGGATCTCAGGGGACAGCGAGAGATTCCTGGGGTGAGAAGCAAGGAGGCACGTCCAGCTGATCCACTGACACCCCAGCAGGGGCTCCACCCCTCCTGAAGGGGCCCAGGCCCAGCCCCTCCCAGCCAGAAATCTTCCCACACTTTTCAAAGACAATCAACAGATGAACACAGGGCCCACTGCAGGGGACACTGTAGAGGCCTCACTGCCCAGCTGGTCCCCAAGGAAGCCCGGGTGAATTTGCCATCCCTACTTTTGTTCCTGTTTCCTGCAGGCTCACCGTGGTGTCTGGAGATTCAGATTTCTTCTGAAGCACAGCCCTGGACGCAGGCCATGCCCAAAGATGAGCCTTCAGGGGAAGACAGGGGCCTCTCACTTGAAGAAATGTGACCATGATGTGACACATGGTGCGGGCAGGGTTCAGGGTCAGCTTGACCACAGCTGTCCCTTGTTATTCCCAGAGAGTGGATCCAGGACCTCTTCCCACAGCATTTACGATGTGGGAGGCACTGTAAGTAATCTAGAGATGACTTAAGATACATGGGAAGATACGCATAACTTATATCCAAGTAAGACAACATTTTACATAAGGGACTTAGTCGCAGATTTTGGTATCCCAGAGGGGTATCCTAAGAATTCTGCGGGACTGCTGCATATATTGAGTACCTGCTCAATGTTAGACACTGAGGGTACATCAGGGAACGAGATGGAAAAACACACAAAGAAACATGTAAGATGGAGCAGCAGTTGGTGCAGTGTGGTATGGGACAAAAGGAGGGAAGAAGGAAGGGAAGGAGTTGGCTTGGTGTTTTGGCTGATGGCGCTGGTGGGGGGCAGAGGGCACCCTCTCCCATAATGAATATGTAGCACTGTAGGATCAGAAAATGTTTTCTCCTTTTAAAAGAGAGATAATCGCTGCACTGAAGTGCCTTCCTGTGCATAAAATTATAGGTGTGGGTTTGGAGTGCAGGTCAAAGGAGAGGCCCATTAGCAGCTCTCTGCTCCCAATTTCAGCTGCCACTGTGAAGGGAGGCTCTGACCAAAATAATAATTCACTTATGTCTCAACCCTTCACACCAGCGAAATCTGTCTCACTGGTGTTTGCAGCATGAGAAAACTCCAGAGACTATTTCTGTCCTCTTAGAAGTCAGTTTCACAGGAGGCTGAATTTATGGCCCCAAAGAGATCCACATGCTACTTGTGTAAACCTGAAAACACGGCCTTAGCTGGTTAAAGAGTCTTTACAGATACATGGGTGCAATAGAAAGTTATAGCAAATGTTTAAAGAATTTTAAAAATTTATTACAGTGAAAGACGTTGCCATTAACCCCTCCTCAAAATACTCCCCTTGTTTCAAACACACTTATCCCATTGCTCTTGCCACTTTCTGAAGCAGTTCTGGAAGTCGTTTTTCATGAGGGTCTGTAGTTGTGCCATCACAGCTGCCTCAGTGTCCCAAATTGACTGAAAGCATTTATGGCAATTTCTTCCAAACAAAAACATTGTGGCATGTCTCTATCCGCCTTACTCACCGGATCTGGCACCGTGTGCATTCTGGCTCTTCCCCAACGTCAAAATGACCATCAAAGGTCAACATTTTAAATTGATTCAGGACATGGAGGTAAAACAGCCCAAAAGGCACACACAAAAGTCGACTTCCAGAACTGCTTCAGAAACTGGCAAGAATGTTGGGATAGTGTGTTTGAAGGAAGGGGAAGGGTTTTGAGGGGGATTCACAGCAAGGTATCTTTTACTGTAATACATTAAAAAAATAAAATATTGACTGTATTTTTTTTATCATGCCTCTTGTGATAAATGAAGGATCTTGAGATGGGAAGATCAGCCTTGATTTCCTGGATGAGCCTTGAGCTTTGCTCAAAGAGGAGATGGCAATGTGAGGGAGGTGGCAAAGGCCAGAGGAATGCACTTGAAGATGGGGACAGGGGCAGGAGGCACTGGAGCCAGACTGGCAGCAGAAGAGATGGGTTTTCCTCTCACACCCCTGGAAGGGGTGCCTGAATTTAGCCCAGTGACGCTAACTAGGAACCTCTGATTTCAGAATTGCAAGAGAGTGAATTTATGTTGCTATGTGTCCCTGAGCTTCTGATAATTCATTGCAGCAGCAATAGGACAAAAAGAGGTTTATTTTGTGTTTTTGTTACTTTTCTCATTGCTGAGACAAAAATACCTGACACCCAAAGTTAAAGGGGAAAAAGTTTATTTAGCTCACAGTTTGCAGAAGTTTTAGTTTATAATCGGCTGGCCCCAAGGCAGCACGGTGAGGCAAAGGCCTCAGACGAGAAACATTGATGACATTCAGAAGGCAGCAAAGCAACAAGGGACCAAGACAGGATCCTTTCTGTGCCTTATACAATATGCAGGGTGCCAGCCCTAGGGCAAGCGTAGCACTCACGCCCTTATTCCCAGCCAGAATTGTGCTAATCCAATCAGTGGGCTGATTTCCTAATCACACATCCTTAATCCCAGCCTCACACACTAGATTCAGCCATCTCTGAAAAAGCTCTAGGACCTCATGCATGAGGCCTTTGGGGGGACAACTAGACAGAAACCATAACATTTTGTTTTGTGTTGGTGAAGGCTACTTATTTATGTGGCCAGGCGCTCCATGTATCTGGAAAGAGCTCATCACTCCTTGAGTGTTTGAACATGGCAAACTATCTATTGAGATAGAAAGCGACCGTAGGATTGCTTATGAATGGAACCTTTTTTTTGTACTGGGGATCAAACTCACGACTTCGTGTTTGCCAAGCAGGCCCTTACAGCACTGAGCTAAATCCCTGGCCTTGCAACGCTTTATTCTAACATGCAAAGCTTCTTGTACTTCTTACCTTTTGGCTTCCTGGCCTTTCACTCTGTTGTGGCCCACACATGAAAAATGAAGTGAGCTGGAGCCATTCCGATAGTTTTCACAGACGCAAGAACCAGCTGATGTGCTGGTTCCATGCCCAGAGTCCTTTCATGACAACTTAGTTGGCAATGACTGCAGTTCCGGGGAAGATGAATTGGCAGCGCCCTCTGCCTCCTTGTGCAGATGCGTGCAGACTGGGGGAGGGTACTCGAGCAGGTGGCTGGGAGAGATGTCCTGGGTGCAGGGGCTGATAGACTCATCATCTGGGACAGGTTCTGCCACTAACTAGCCGAGTGTCCTCAGGCAGGTCATCGATAGCTTGGAATCTGGATCCCGTCCATTTAACAGACAATTATGATAATAAAACAAATAATAGTAGTAGTAAGATAGTAATGACAATAAGAATTCCTGCCTTATTCACCTCCTGGAGATTTTGCAAGGATCAAATGAAATAAGAGATGTTAAATTTCTTCAATAAAAATGGAAAGTAGTACAAATAGAAGACATAGTTTTGATAGGCCAATCAGTGATACGATAGCCAATTTCATCGCTTTAATTAGGCTCCTGGTATCCATCCCTGCTCCAGGTTGGAGGCTGAGTTACTCAGTGCATAATTCTGTCTGAGAACAGTGAATTTTAAGCTCCTCATGGCTAAAACACACCTGCTTTTTTTCTCATTTAAAGAATGTCATTTACGCTTTCAAGCTTCTCTCGACAGCTTCCATCTGGCATCCAGCAAAGAAACAGGATGAGATTGCCACTGCGTTACTTGTCTCATTCTGGAGAGATCCTTTTCCCGCCCCCTGCCATGACCCTAGATAAGTAATTCTACTGAATAGCTTCACACAGAGCCTTCAGATACAAGGCACTGCTGATGGGGTCCCAAGGAGAGCAAAGAGCACCAGAAAGCAACCAATTGCAAATCTAAATAAGCAAAAGTAGAGCTTTGCTTGGGGTTAGCAAATGAATGAGGTTTAGACTTATCTTGACTACAAGGTTGGTGAACTTTCTCAGTGACAACACTTGTTCTGGAACAAGATCCAAAAGCCAAGGTAATTTGCTGACAACCCTTCAGCGATCCAAATTCTTCCACGGTAGAGTCCAAATTCCTGAACACAGTCTTCCATATGCTCTGATCATGCAGTTTTGCTATTTGGTCCTGCCTCATTCCCCCAAAATCTTATGTGTGCAAAAGTGATTGGATTATGGGGGCTACTATACTCACCTGGGGATTCATCCGTGGATGAGTTAATAGCTGAACATGCTGTTAGACGGGGCGTGGTTGGAGGTGGTCAATGGAGGTGTGACCAGGAAGGGCATAGGAAGGTCACACAGAGAAGACGTGACCCTGGCTCCTTCCTTCTCTCTCTGCTTCCTGGCTGCCATGAGTTGAAACATCACCACCACTCTTCTGCCATATCATTTCTGCTTGCAGCCAATCAACCACGGACACCCTTTCCTAAAAGCTGTGAGCCACATTCAACCTGTCTTCCTCTAAGAGCTGCGCATGTTGGGTATTTTGTTCCAGCAGGGAGGCAGTGATTAAGACACACCCTGACAGTCTGGATCCTCCATGGTCTGACCACCTTGAGCTGCTTGGCAGTAGTCATGCCCTGGGCCTGCAACACCATCCTCAGACCTGTGTCCTCCTCCAGACCAACTCCGTCCTTAGCCCTCCATTTCCCTCCCATTTTCCTGGCAAGCCTTGCTGAATTATCCGAGTAGGAGTTTGATCTGCCTCCCTCTGCACCCTACTCCATACCATTGTTCCACGCCTAAATCTATCACAGTACCCAGACTTATTGTTTTGCCCATTAGACTACAAGACCCCAAGGAGAGTGGCAATGTTCAGTTGAAAGTTTGACCTCCATGCTACTGAGCCAAAGTTAACCCTTGATCAGTATTTGCTGAGTAGAAGAAGGAGTGCTCATTGTCTTAGAAAACAGATAAATCAATCAATGCATTGAGAAACATCCCTATTTTCAAAGGCAAAATGTGTAGTGAGTGGAAATATCCAACAAAACAAGCCATGGTTACTTCAGGACAGGAAAGCAAGGTGTTGGATACAATCTAGTGGCAGTGACGAGGAAAACACGGGAAGTAAAATGGATGACGAAAAAGAAGAGGTGACCACATAGAGGATAAGACACCAGAAGACCAAAATGAAATGGGTCTAGGCTGAAGGGAGAATAGAAAAGAAATGAGTATATAGAAGTGACAGGAGGAAATGGCCATGTCGGGTTGTGTGTTCCTCATGCTTCAGAAATGTACCATCTGTTGTTAAAAATTAGAAATCAACATCTTGGTTCTGAGGTTGAACCGTGAAACTATGAGGTCTGATCAAAATATATGGTGAATGTTTAAATTTTAAAGTATCTATCAGAGTAAAAGACACAGTACCATTGATCTCCCCAAAGTCTTCCCCTTCGCTTTGGACACACTTTCCCATTGTTCTTGGCACTTTGGGAAGTAGTTCGGGACCCTCGCAGTGAGTGCCTGTGAGGTGTTATACGGACTGTGAAGAATGCTGCTGCCAAGCCCCACCAGTGGGAGGCAGCCTCATACCAGTACCCTAGCGGGTTCCCCGTTCTTTTCTACTGAATCTGGAGCCATATGATTTCAGCTCTTCTCCAAAGTCAAAATGACCAGGAAAGGTACACATTTTGAATTGATTCAGGACATCACAGCAGCCACACAATGCAACCAACGACATGAAAGAGAACTTCTAGAACTGCTTCAGAAAGCAGCAAGAATGATGGGGCAGTGTGTTTGAAGCAAGCAGGAATATTTTGAGGGGGATTAATGCCAGTGTGTCACACACACACACACACACACACACACACACACAGTTTACACATTTGGGTCACACCTCATAAACCGGAATTTTTTCCCCTAGAACACAATATTAGTTACAATATTCTTGACCCAATTTTGGTTCCCAAATGAAACCCCACACAATTCAAGGGCCTCCTTCTTCCTCCAGGAAACAACCAGACTGGAGCCTAATGCTCTCCACGGCTCTCTGGTTATTAAACAAGACCACAAATGTGCAGTGTGTTTATGCCATATGCCCCTTTGTTTTAATAATCAGGGGCACAAATACGGTGTGTGGGAATGAGGGACACCACTCTGTTTTAAGAACCAGATCCCAAACATGGCACTTGGGTAAGCCCGGCCTGGCCTTCCGTTTCAGTAACTGATCCCAAACATAACACGTGGCTGAGCTGTGTGATCTTCTGTTGAGGAAGCTAATCATGAATATGGCACTTGGGTAAATCGGATTTCCTTCTGCTTGCTTTGCCAAATCATAAGGCATGCGGTTAAGAATCACAATCCTGTACTTTAGGAACCAGAGCACGAACATGGCATGTGGGTAAGTGATAGAACTTTCCATTTTGGGAACCAGACCACACACTCAGACTGTGGTCGAACCATTGCCTTTCCCATTTAATAAACAGATCACAAATATGGCAGGTGGCGAGGCCGCTCAGATCACTAATTGAGCACATGGCTAAGTGGTACAGTGCTGCATTTATTGGATTCAATTATACATCCCAGCCTCATCTTTTTAAGTTTTATTTGTTGCCAATGAAATTTTAATTAGCTAAAGAAAAGCAAACACATTATAAAAACAAGATAATGAAGGCCATAAACTCACCAGTCCCCATCTCAGTACTTCAAAAGGAAGACTGAGACCATATCTAGAGAGTTAGGGAGTGAAAGTGAAGGAAATTCTGGGAGAAATTCACCAACTCCACCGGATTTGGTCCTGGGTGAGCATTAGAGTAGCAGTGGGATGGGCCAAGGACTTTCCATTTGAAGCTCTTTTGCTATTTCAAGTCATCACATTTAGGAACAGCCAGGAATCATGGTTTGAAATATCCCAAAGCAAGTATTTGCTCCCCATTCTCTGCAGTATGTTCTTTCCCTGCCGGGGTTGGACTTGGGTGGGTGACTTGCTCTGGGCAATGAGATGCCAGCACATGTGGCATGAACAGTGGCAGGAAACTGTCCTCTTGCAACAATGACATCTCGATGAGACAAGCGTTCCCTGAGTTTCTGTTGCCTGGGCCCAGAATGAACGAATACACAAGGCTGAGCCCATCCAGCCTAGAAAATGAGCAGAGCCTCCCAGGTGAGCCCTGCGGACGTCAGCTCTATCTCGGCCAATTTGCAGATCCATGAACACTGGCTTAAGGGCTTCTTGGGGTACGGCTCTGCGTTTTGGCATGGTTTGTTGTGTAACACTGATCACATACTTGGAAATTCCAAGGGCAAAAGCAGCTACATACATTAAGGAATCAGGAAACACCAACCAGGGTGAAGCCCACGCAGGTGGACCTGGGTCTGGTTTGAAGGTCAAGTCCAACAGAAAAGGACAAGGAACACTCAGCTCAAGGTCCCAAGCTTTACTTTCCTGGAGAAGCAGCCAAGCAGAGAAGGATGTCCCCTAGTGTGCCCCATACCCCTCACTTACTGAGAGTCACCTTATTTTATTTTATTTTTTTTAGATCTGGGGATTGAACCCAGAGCTGTACCCCACCAGGTCTTCTTTATTTTGAGACAGGGTTGCACTAAATCACTAAGTTACCGAGGCTGGGCTTGAACTTGTGATATTTCTGCCTTACCCTCTTCAGAGTGCTGGGTTTACAAGCATAAGCCATCATGCCTGATGCTGTCCTATTTTAGGGAAAGTTCATTCTTTTATTTAATCTCTTTTTATGCAAAACAGGGTGAACACATAACATTTGAAAGTAGGGAAGAGAATCAACGTATAAAAATTACAAGAGACCCACTCTGGAGACTGAAGAAAACATGCTTTGAAAAATATTTGTAGGAAAGAAAAGTAAATTTGACATAGCAATTGCTCTGTGCTTCCTATGGTATTCATATGTACATATTTGCTAATTAGGAGAACGCTCCCTAATACATAAGAAACAATGTTTTACAAATCCTGTAATGCCATAGCAGAAATGAGAGAAGCAGTAAAAAGCGAAATTTAGAGTTGAGAAAATGGACTTATGGTACAGATGGCAAAAGTAAGTATCATTTGTTCTGTCATGCAGAAAAAAGGATTTAGGAGTAAAACGAGATGAGATGATAAATATGAAGAATGTGGAATAGAGATACATGAAAAATTGTTACTCCTAATGAGTCATGAAGAAGTTGAACAGAAACAATAATCTAAACCCTAACAGATTTAAATTTTTTCCTGAAAATTTACCTTTCCAGATCTATAAGGCTTATTGCTAATCAGGTAATGTAATATAAAAGATGTCTACACTTAGACGTATCTTGATGATCGATGTATTTTAAATGAAAACACTAAGGAAAAATTCTGCAAACACCTTCATATGAAATGCAGATTAACCGTTTTCCAAGACTTGTCCTTGGTGTGTCCAAATTCCAGGAGACAACAGAGAGATATCACTGAACTTCTAGGGGGAAAGGTTTTTACTAAAGAAATTGACACCTACTAGCAGGTAACAATTTATCTACAAAGGCAACAGGATATAAATTAGCTATGCATGAGCTAAAAAGCATAAAATCCATCATCCTTCATAAAGAAATTACTTAAAGTACACATGAGCCCACTAGAAGATGAACTGAAATAGAGTTCAAAGATGGGAGTAAACACGGTAGAACAGGACTGTTCCTGAGAACTGGAAGCATCCAAATCCAAAGTTTATATTAAAACTAATGCTGCCAACATGACTATAAAAATGCAAATATAGTGGCTACTTCTTGAAAAAGAAGACATAATATGAAAACCCAATAATTTAACCACAATAAACTGGGGCTAAATGTTTCAGTACATTAAACAAAGATCAAAAAGTAGGACCAGGCAGGATAACTTGGGGAAAGAGGTACTAACTTCATAATTTCAGTGGGACAGAGCTCCCACTTAATTGTGCTGATCAGTAGATTAATGCTAAATGATAGTTGTGGGAATGAGCATATTAATCATATTTTTACTGAAAAACAGTCTTATTTTAATGCAGTATGCTATCATTCAGATGATGCCTACAAAATTCATTTTTCCCCTAAACTCTTTTTTATTTTATTAGCACATTTTGTAATTCCTATTCTAAATATATGCAATATACAGGAATCTAATAACCCTAATTAATGTAAATATTATAAGCCATAACATGTGTTGAGACAAATTGTATCAGTGGGTACAAAGAGGGTGATTAGGGAATTAGGGAGGAGGGGGACAGGGATAAGAGAAAAACCAAGCTGTAATGTGTACGTGTAACCACACATGTAACCAAGGTGATTACAAACTGCACGAATTACGAACAGGCACTAATAAAATAAACACAATTTTATCATTTTAATGACTATGCCTTTAGTAGCTATATACACTTCCTTGGTCTTTTCCAAATTTTAGTTGGTAGAAAATAGTTCCGGGAAAGAAAGTGCTCTTCAATAACATCGTAAATGAAAAGAATACTTTAGTATAAATATATGTGAGCAGTTCCGTAGCTGAGAGATGAGTTTAACTTTTTTAGTTGTGTGTTTACTGGTAGTTAAAGCCAGGAAATCTTCCTTCATGCATGATTACAGCAGGCTTTGGGGTTGTTCCCTCACATCCACTGTGTCCCAGATGACCCTCCTGTGACTGGAGGGACCCCCTGATGCCAGCTAAGGCTCTTAAGCAGTTTCATTCTTAAAAGAGAAAGCCGTACAACAGGCTCTAGATATTGTCACATCTCGATGTGATAACTGCTCTGACCGTCCGGTCACCGGTAAGAAGGAGGCACTGCCTCAGCCTCACAGAATGCTGGGATTCCAGGTGTGCCCAACCTAGGTCTGCCTTTTCTTTAGGTTTCATTAGGCCATGTATGTGTAAGTTTTAGGTATTTGCTGAAGTAATCCACCCACATAGAAAGCATTTCCTCTTGTTTTTTATAATTACTTACATTTATTTTCTTACTGATACATTAAGAAAACATAAAAATTACATATTAATGGGGCACCATGTGATATTCTGATATGTACACACCCTGTGTGATGTTTAAATCAGGTTAAATCAGAATTCCCTTTTAGAAGAGAAAAATCAAGAAAGCACCTATCACAAAATGATAGCCTAGGTCTTCATTGTGTTAGTGGATACATTTGTGCAAAACCACAAATCTTTTTGAATTGAGGTGAGGAACAAACAGGGGCTGTTTTGGAAGGCTACAAAGGATGCCACAGAATCGTAGGACAGGAAGGAAAGATGTAACAGTCCTCGGGACTCAGAGGACTCCTGCTTTCAGGACAACTGAAAGCAGAGATCAGGGTCACCCCACCCCCAGTGGAAGGTGCTGCACTCCCCTCCAGTTCTCCCTAGGACTCTAAGACCCTCCACTCTTTCTGCTTCTCTGTTCACACCATGGTCACATGATCCCTCAGCTCGCACCTACTCTTGCAGTTTCAATATGATGCATCCTCCAGCCCTTGACTTGTTTATTGGGGAACTGTGGGTTCTGATTCATCTGTGGGTTCATCCACTGATGATTCCTCCTGCGGGTGCTGTTAGGAGGTGGGGCTGGATGGGAGGCAGGGCTTGCACAGGGACAGGGCCTGGATGGTGTAATCTGCTCACGGTTTTTCCTATCCCTCTCTACTTCCTGGCCACCATGAGGCAAGCAGCTTTTTTCCACCACACCCTTGAGCCATGAGCTGGAATAAACTTTTTCTCCTTCTGGCTATAAATGTCAGGTATTTTGTTCCAGTGATGAAAAGCTAATATACCTACAAAGATTGGATGGAATCGCTGAGGGCCAATTCTAAGATCAACACATCTCCTAGGCCATCTTGGTCAAATACCCTCTCTGCGGTCCTGAGAGATCAGGAGGGAGAGACGCATGGGCCACAACTCATTTGGGGAGACCAAGGATAGCTGGAAACATCTGTCTCATGCCTGCATCCTGCTTCTCTCTATGGAGGACCAGATTTACCTGGTGTGGTACTAAAGAAAGGCAGTCTGACCAAGGGAACCAGGATGACCAAAGCAAGAAATGCCACACTGTCTCACCACACTGCTCCACATGAGGGAGCATTGTCCACAGGAGGCTTCTCCTCTGGTGCTATTTTCTATGGATTCCCAGAGACTCAGAATCCATTCTTGGAAGAACTCACCCCTGGTTTCATAAAGCCAGCCGGAGAAATGCACGGCTACATTAGCTTCTAGCTTCCATTGGCAGGGCTTACTGTTGCCTGCAAGCTGCACTTGTTACAAAGTGCTTTGGTGATGCCCTAATACACGTAGCAAGGTACCAATAAATAATAGGGCTTCGTGGAGCTCTCCTGGCTTTGAACCTCATAACTATGAGCACTTCTGTAAGTAATTACCCCCCAAGGCCTGCAGGTCCTCTGTGTACCCCGGCATTGCCTAACTTTGGAATTACGCTTCCTCCTCCTCCTCGTAATTACATTCAGATCAAGACATAATTACACAAGGCTGCAACACTGCAGTTATCCTCATGATGCTCTAAATGTTTTGTCTGCTTTACAATGTTTCTTTGAAAATGAGTGGAGGAAACTCCTAGACACCAGACTCAGGGTGGTGAGCGATTGTTGTTTAATTCTTTTCTCTGCTATGCATTAACTATTAAAGGAAGGGATGGGAGGATCGATATGGACATCCTCCATAGGAAGAAATGGGAGTCAAGACAGTCACAGAACCACTGCAATGTTCCAGTTTGATTCTCCATTACCCTGAGCAATAAGATATTCCACCTTCCTCTCTCCAGATATTTCTTTTCTATGATTTCTCATCTCTTCTTAGAAAGCAAGGCAGCTCAGGGGTGTACTGGACTACCAACTGGACCCACAAATACAGAAAATGGTGGTCACATACACCAATGCACCATCACGAGTAAGAGTGAACTGCTTTTCAAAAAGGTCTTGTATGCATTAGAAATGAGTGCTTTAGAAATAGCATAGCCTTCATTTTGTTCTGTCAGTTTAGATTCCCCAGTGATCTTCCAGTTCTAAATATGTTGGCCCAGGCTAGCTAGGATGCAGAAGCAGCCAGATGTTTCTAGATGTTTTCCATAAGAGATTTGACTACTAAGGTGGTGAACTTGATAACAGAAATGTGTATAAGAAATTGCTTGTTATCCACTCTCTCCTTTATCCTCTAGGGATGATTATGCCCCATTTTTTGTGTTATACAGATGTATGCAAAAGTAGTGAGGGGAGTTTTAGGGACTCTCTGGAACAGGTACTTCATTGGTTAGCAGTCACCTATTATCTTCCTTCCTTCAGCCTACTTCTGATGGCTGGAGCTGCAGCAGCCATCTTGGGACTATGAAGAAAAGACCAAGAGAATTGCAGAGACGTCAGTCCTGACAATCTTAAAATTCACACAATCATCTCATTCAGCAAGATGCACAGATCCTGTGTGTTTATGTCATAATTAGCCCTCCTTACAGGTAAATGGAATTTTGACTTTATACATAATTTGTCTTCCTAAGGGTCAAACAACAGAGCTGAATGAGTACAGGCCTGCATGCCACTGGTTTGACCATGATTGAGTGGGCTTTATTTTCCATTTTCTAGTATCATAGCCATGGTCTGGGAGTCAAACATGACCCTCTTGATCCCTGGCTCTGTTCCTTTTAATGACAGATTTAGCCTGGAAAACCTTGGAGAGGAAAGGAGAGAAAATGTCTAATTGATTCTTGATAAGGTGCTTCTAGTTTGGCTGGGAACGATCTTGTTCTTGGAATCATTAGAGAATCTGCCATCCAACGGGTCCTCACTAACTGATTCCTATAAAGATTCACAGAAGTGTGTGTGGTGATTAGTTTTACTGCCATATAATACCAGCACCCTGGGAGGCTGAGGTGGTAGGATTGTGAGTCTGAGCCTAGCCTGGGAAATTTAGTACTCACTGTCTTACAATTTTTTTTTTTTTAAATAAAGGAGGATAGGGATAGAGCCCGGTGTGAAGGCCCTATTTGATCGCCAGTAGAAAGAGACAGATCTAGACAGGGAGTCAGAGACAGAGAGGCAAAGAAATAGAATTCAGAGAAAACTGAGGAGGTGATTGTCTTAGATACTTTTCTCGTTGCTGGGACACAATGCCCAATACCCAAAGTTAAAAGAGGAAAGGTTTACTCAGTTAACATTTTGTAGAGGTTTCAGTCCATAATCGGTTGATTCCAAGGCAGCATGGCTTGGCAGAGAACAACAGTTCCTGGCACCCACACAGCAGCAAAAGTGACCAGGGAGGGAAGACAGGATTCTTTCTGTCCCTTATATTGTATGCAGGGCTACACGCTTTAGGGTGGGGGTAGCATCACAACCTTAATTTCAACCAGAACTATGCCAAACCAATCAGTGGACTGATTTACTAATCACACATTCGAGATCCAACCACCTCGGAGAAAGGTGACCGCATGAGGCTTTGGGGGACATCTATATGCAAACCACAACAGTGATAATCAATAAGCACCATTAAGCAAAACCTGATGACCAGTCTGGTAATGGGGAGACACCAAGTGTGCTTCGAATTTATATGAAGCCTGCTTCTTGGAGTCGGGGCTGCCTGGATGCTCACTTTGACCAACTCTTAATTATTTGGTGCAGTAGTAAGTCTAGTACTTACTATTTTGTGAATATTTATTCAAATTTTATTCAATAGCATAGTTTTGTAACTGGAAACAGTACAATATTAAGTGCTAAGAGTGCAGATTCTTGAGAAGGAGTTCTTGAGACCATATCTTAACTTTTACTCGTGCCATGACTTAAGGCAAGTTCCTCAGGATTCTTGTTTCCCAGCAGCCAGATGTGATGATAATAATCTGTGAATACAGTGAGGATTAAGTGAACAGCTCCTGATATTAATATACAAGCAAAGTTTCTGCTAGGGGTCCATGAGGAATTGATTTCTGGATCCCCATGTATACTAACAACTGTAGATATTTTATTTGCTCATATAAAGTGATATAGTATTTATATATAATCACACCCATCTACTTTAAATATTCTCTTTATTTGTAATACCTAATATAACACAAGTGCTATGTATACCATTACTATACTGCATTGTGTAGGAAATTTTGGCAAGGAAAAAGAAGTCTGTATTTTTTCAGTACAGACATGATTGTTCCTGTGGGTGTTTTCTGATCCAGAGTTGGTGGAATCTATGGATACAGAATCCATGGATATGGAGGGCTGACTATACGATATTATTTTTTATTTATTTCACAGTACTAAGCAAAGTTCGTCATGGTGAACCTAAGGACTAATTTTATCATTTGTAAGACGGGGCTTAAGTGGAGCGTTAGGCTTTATATTTATCAGACTCGTGGGCTGCAGTGCCATGTAGTATGTTAAATGCTGGTGCAGTATTTAAACACAGTTCAAGGCCCTCCATAAACCTCAGTGTCAGGGCCAAGGATATAGCTCAGCGGCACAGTGCCTGCCTGGCAAACAAGAGGTCATGAGTTTGATTCCTGGTACCCACCCCCAAAAGGTGAGTTTCCTGCTCCTATCCCTTCTGTCTTCTCATGCAGTGGTTGAAAGCAGCACATTGGTGGTGGGAGGGATTTTGTGCAGTGCGCTGTGTTTCCTGGATCACAGGGACTGGGGGTGGGGTAGGAGTTACAGAGAAGAAGCTGAAATGCAGGTTACTTAGGAATTCACCTCAGCAGCGTTTGATTCCACGTGATCCGCTGGTTATCCTGGCACTGACAGACACGGATCCTGAAGTTGGTGGAATACGTCGCTTTGGGCTTATTAAGGTTTAGGTCTAGAATGTCCCCTCAAAGCCTCCTGGGTTCGGAAGCGGGGCATTTGGAAAGTGAGTGCACCGAGGGGCTGTAGCTGCCTTGCTGGTAGGAAGAGGGATCTGAAGAGAGGCGATCACTGGAAGGCTGCAGCCCCCTCCCCGACCTCCCCCTTCCTGGCCATCAGGATGTGAGCAGCTGTTTCCGCCTTGGAGGCAGCCGGCTGTGGACTGAAACCACGAACGGAAAAGAAACTCTCTTCTCCTTTAAGTTGTGGGAGTCAGGTATTTTGTCTCAGTGATGCAAAAGTGACTAAGACAGGAACAAAGAACACACCATGATACATCTTGTCTTACTTCGCAGAGCAGCTACAAAGAGAGTAGGGCTGGAAAAGCTGTATTTCTTAAGCCCTGTAACTGGAGATCCCTTTTATGGCGGGATCATGGGACATCTTCCCTGCCAGTGTCACCACTCTCTGCCCGGCTGACCCTCGCTCTTTTCAGGGAAATGGCTTCAAGCACGGTCTACTCTCTTCTAATTAGCCTTGTCTGCCTCCTGTATAATGGCTCGACAGTGTGTCACCAAAAGATAGAACCCAGGTTCTAAGTTTCTGCCACTGTCAACCCTGGGGTGGGGAAAAAAACTGGCTTATGGATGGAAGCCAGTTTCTTAAGCATAGACCTGTTATCAAGAATAAGAATAACCTTAAGTAGATAAATAACAAATGGAGAAATAATTTAGTCATTTAAATTGGAACAAACTCCCCAAAATATCTTCTTGTTTTCACTTTGATGAATCAGACACCAGAGTTCTTAAGGAATACATCAAAATAGCTAATTAAATTTTTAAAATGATAGAAAAAGATTAACATTAAATGGGCTGGTGTGACAGGAACACTTGGTTGGAAGGGCAGAAGGGAAAAAAAAGGAAAATGGCTAAATTAGGAAATGACTGTGCAATGGACTCTTGCCAAAAAGTACATATGAAGCAGGAAGAAGAAACATACAAAATGCCACCTTAACCCAGGCATCTATAATTTATTGTAAATACTACATAGTATTAGAACAGAGACAACAAACTCCTCTACCTAGGTTCTGCAATGTGCCTTATGTGTTCAGTTTCACAGGCTCCTCCTGTCTCCTGTTAGAACAAGCTAAGTCTGAAAATGGCTACAGTGCATTGTACACTAGACGTCTATGTTGACTGAATCCATAGCTCCTTCCAATATGGCAGACACTTCCAATATGGCAGAGGAAGCCTGTGCAGAGTTCCCTCATGCTTGTGTTGATGTGGTCTGGCTGTGTGTGTTTTAAGGTGAATGAGCACTTGGCATCTTAACTTTGTCCGTGGCCCAAATCCTGGTCTTCTCTTCTACCCTGCCCTCTGCTACTTGTTCTCTTTGTGGGGCTCCTGTTTCTTGCTTCTGGCTCAAGTCCTTTCTTCTACCCCTGGACCCTAATGCAGAAATTCATCAACATCAGTATCCCTGGGGAACTTGCTGAAAATGGACACATCCACACTCTGTCCAGAGGTTCTAGGGATGGGGCCAGCATCTAGGACCCAGATGGCTTTGATACATCACTTTTGGTGCTGATCCAGGTTTCCTTGCTGGCTTAAGGTGGACAGTCACCTCCCAGATCACATGTACTTTTGATCAATCCGAATAACATTATCACACAGGAGGAGGGATGGATACTGGCACATTGAGGATACACAAACAAAAAAAATCACTCTATGAGGTTAAATACACTTTGAAATATATGTGCCAAGGCTAGTGCATTAGTCACTTTCACATTGCTGGGACAAAACACTCAAAACCCAAAATTCAAGAGAGATGTTTTTTGGGCTCATTGTTCGAAGTTCATCCCGTGGTCAGCTGGCTCCCAGGCAGAAACAGCATAGTGGAAGTGCATGGTGGGGGACAGCTGCTCAACTTGTAGTGGCCAGAAGTCAGTGAGACAGGAGAGAAGTCAGGGACAGGAATACATCTTTCCGAGTCACACCCCCTCTGACCACCTCCAACCAGACCCCCCGCCTAACAGCACATTCACTTACTAAGCTCATCAATGGATGAATCCACCAATACAGCAGTCCTGTGATCAAATCACCTTTCAAACACAGGGGACTTTCGGGTTTAGAGCTAAACCATTATAGGCTAGGACAGTTGCAAACCCACAGAAGATATACATTTTGCAATTCTGCCTCTTTTATTCTACAGAGATCAGCAGACCTTTGGGAAAGGGCAGAGCAGAATAAATCCTTGTCCATGGTCATGAAAATAACCACAGTGATTCTTCACAAGGAGGGAAGGAGCTTCGGGCTGTATGTGGAGCAGAAAAAGGTGTCATGCCCCTTGAGAAGCTTATTAGTCAGTGTTCTTCAGAGACTCAATATGATGGAGATTACACACACACACACACACACACACACACACACACACACTTAGTTCCAACTTGGTCCCAAATTCTGGGACCAGTAAGTCCCAAAATTTGCAGGTTAAGTTGGCCAGCTAGGGAGACCCAGACTTGCTAGTGGTATATTTCCAGTGCAAAGGATAGAGACCCAAGGAAAGCTAACATTTCAGTTTGAGTCCAAAGGCAGGAAAAATTCATGTCCTAGATGAAAGTTAGTCAGGCAAAAGGAATTCTCTTCCTCAGAGGAGGGTCATATTTTTTGTTCTGTTCATGCCTTTAAGTGACTGGATATGTGCCCACTCCCATTAAGGAAGGCAATCTGCTTTTTACAAGTCTAGCAATTTACATGTCAATCTCATCAAAACATCCTCACAGAAAACCCACAATAATGCTCTACCAAATATCTGGCCATCGTGTAGTCCAAAGAGACACATAAAATTAGCCATTAGAGTTTCAACTTGATTGATTTGAGATCCACTCCAGGGGTTAGTAAAGCGCACTTCTACATGTGTCTGAGTGGGTCATGGAGGCATGACCTGGAGGTATGCCTGGTCCCTGGCCCCTTCCTCTCTGGCACTGTCTCTGTGCTCTGGTCCTGACCATCATAAATGATATAGCTTTGCTCTGCCGCACTTCACATTTCTGCCTTGGCAACAGCTGAACATGGACTGAAATCACAGGCAAATTCAACCTCTCCTCCTTTAAGCTGTGAGTGTTGGGTATCATGTCCAGGAAATAAGAAATCTGACTACTACACTGTTACAGAAGAGCAAGTTCCAATCTGAAGAATAAAAAAAAAGTGGCAGCAGGTTGCCAGAGTTTACTATTGCTTATAGAAATTTTAGGAAGATGCCTTAACGTGGTCAGATACAGTATCAATGCAGGAAAATCAGTAACAGTAAATAACATAAAAAGCAGGTATCAAATCATCTCTAGATTATTTGCCATAACTAATACAATGAAAATGCTAGTAAATAGTTGTTATGATGTATTCTTTAAGGAATAATAACAAGGGAAAGTCTGTACCTGTTTGGCACAGAGGGAACATCATGAGCCTGTGTACACAGTATAGGAAAGAAAGGAGAACTGATCAGTTCTCACACGTGAGTAGGTTTGCACTTCACCTCCTTAGGATGGGTTCCCTATAGTGCTCAGTGCTCAATCAGTTCCAGTTTTGTTTTTTGGAACTTTCTGGATTTATTTTCCCAAATACTTTTGATTCACAGTTGGTTGGATCTGTAGCTGTGAAACACAAAAATACAAAGGCCAACTGTCTATCAGTTATGAAATTAATGAATAAGACAATTCAAGCTCCTATCAAAATCCCAATTAATTTTCATAAAATTGCTAAGTCCATATAAAAATGTATATGAAAAACAAAATAGGCAGAAAAGAGCAAGATTTAAAAAATAAAGGCCAGGTATTTGTGCTACCAGATTATCAGGGAATATATGTACCTATGTGTTTTTGTCTGAAAGAGGAATAATACAGTCTTGATTGATGTGTAGACCAGAAGTCCACTTATAGACCCAATTATATCTCAAATTTAGTATGAAAGTTGCCTCTCAAATCGTATGAGCTAAAAGTCCTATTTAGTGGAGATGCTAAAAAGTTACACACTTACCTAAATTACTCATAAAAATGTTACAGATTGATTAAACACACATTAAAACTCTGAAGCAGTTAGATGAATAGGGTATATTTATACCATCAAATTAAACACCTTACAACAAAAACAGTAGCCAGAAGGAAAAGAGAAATAGTTTTGACTAAATGAAGATATAAAATCCCTGCATGATAAAAGCCACCATAAAAGAAATAAAGTGTACACTACAGGCCAAGAGAAAATGTTTGCAGCATTCAGAATAAATAAATTATCAGCACCTAGAATATATAAAAGGACTGTAAATTTACAAAGAAAAAGATGGATAACCCAAGAGTCAACTGAATAATTCATTGATTCAAATATATATGGTCAATAAACACTTAATAAATATCATACATGAAAAGACTGTTTAACCTTACCAGCAATCAAGGAAATGCAGGTTAAATGTAAGTTGCTATTTTTAATCTATCAAGTTAGCAAAAAATTGAACAACTAATGATATCAAGAGGTGAAGATAACATGGCAAAGTAAGTTCTATATTGTTACAATAATTTTTCAAGGTTATTTGACAATATTTGATACAGCTGAAAATATGTGTGACCTACAAGGTGACAATTCTGCCTTCCTGAATGTCCCCCAGGGAGAACTTTATACCTGGGAACATGGAAGTGCAAGTATGCTTCTCGCAAGATTCATCTGAGAGGAAAAAACACTGGATCCAAGCCCCCACTACAAGGAAATTGGCCAAGCAATATATTCTTAACATAGAATCAGTGTCATAGTTCAAGAGACATAATTGCTTAATATACTGACATATGATGGAAGAAAAGGAAAAGCAAGAATGCCAAATAATTAAGGAATTATTTGTAGGGAAGGAAAAAATTCAACATAATAATGTTTTTTTTTTCTGAGACAATGCAATAGAAGAGGTTCTAGAAGGATCCAGACTAACATAATCGCAGTGGCAGTTAGGTTGGAGAGGCTCAGGGTTGGCAGGCAGATGGTGTTAATGAGGTGGATCACACATGGAAACACAGGTTAGTGGAAGAATGAATTATATTTTGTCCATTTTGTTCACTGCTAGATTCCTGCACCTAGAATTGTGCTTGGCATACTGTGGGTACTCAGTATATTTTTGAAAAATGAATGAAAAAAATCACTAGGCTAGTAATGTACTTTTATAAAGAAACAAATGCTGAGAGTAAAAATGCAAATTTTTCACCAACATTAAAATCCTTCAGATGGTTGCCCATAGGAATGAAATAGGGAGAAAAGAGGATAGATAAGATAGATAGATGATAAGAAATGATAGATGGAATGATGGATGGATGGACAGACGGGTGGATGAATGAATGAATGAATGAATGAATGAACAAATGAGTGGAGAGGAGGCCTGGATCTAAGCTGACTGGTGCTAACTCATCAGAGCTGGACGTGAGCAAGGATCCCAAGGGTTATAGAGAACTCAAAGTTGGCTTTACTCCTAAAGGAACTGGCCCAGCTCTATGACTATTAGTCATGGTTTTGATGACCCTACAGACACTAGGGACAGAAGGTAAAGCCCATGGACCACATGGTGTCTATGTGATGTTCTGCATAAACATAGAACCCCAAGCATCAGGTGGAATGATTTTGAGATTCACTCATGTCCTTAGAATGAGATTCTTTCTGTCCTATTGTTGAACAGTGTCATTGTTTAGATCTAAATGTTCCCCCAAACTGTAATGTGCTCAGAGGGGAGCTTTTGGAAGGTGACTGGATTTTAGGGTGCTATACTCCTCTGTAGATTCATCCACTAATGAGTTAAGTAGCTCAGAAGTAGGACCTTGTTAGAGATGAGTCACTGCAAAAGTGACCTAGAAGGATGCATCTTCCGCTACTCTCAAGCCACCTTCCTTCTTTCTGCTTTCTGACCGCCATGATGTGAGCAGTTTTCCTCTACTTGATCCTTCCACCATGCCATTTCTGCCTTGGAGCCAGTGGACCAGGGACAGGAACCATGAGCCGAAATAAATCTCTTCTTCTTTAAATTGTGAGAGTTGGGTATTTTGTCCTAGTAATGAAAAAGTGGCTAAGACAAACAGTTTTCCATTGTTTCATTTTATACATTTACTACCATTTTGCTTATGTGTTGTGTTGGTGATTGATATTTAGTCCTTTCTGGTTTGTGGCAATTACGTTGAAGGCCAACATGGACAATCTTGCACACACTATTTTATAGAGATATATTTTTATTTCTCTTGGAAAAATACCTAAGAGAGAAATGCTTGGGTTTTAGAGAAAGCATCTGTTTAAGTTTATAAGAAACTACCACATAGTTTTCTAAAGTGATTGCAACACATTATACTCTTAACAGAGATGTTCAAGAATCCCATTTATGCCCCATCCTTTCCAACATTTGGTAAGGTCAGTCTTTCAAATATCAGATTTTTTTGGTGGCTAGGAAGTGAGTGACTCCTGATTGTTTTATTTGTGATTTCTCTAGGACAAATGATGCTGTACATACTATACTCATTGTGCTTATTAGTCACCTCTATATTTTCTCTCCTTTCAATGCTACTCTAGAATCCAGGACCTTGTGCACTCTAGGCAAGTGCTTTACCACTGTGTTACCCCCTAATCCTGTGTATTTTCTTGAGTGAAGCAGACAAATTTATGGGGTTATGGGATTATTTATATATTGCATGCTTATTTATATATTGTATATTTATTCACATATTTATGGGATTGTCCTTCTCGTATTGAATTCTAAGATTTAAAATGTATATCCGCATAAACGTCTTTTCTTAGATAAGATGCACTGGATATTTGTTTCCCCGTCTAGGGCTTTCCTTTACATCCTTAGTGGTTCCTAGTAAAGAGCTAAAAATTAAAACGTTTCAGTGTGATTTTAAATACAATTTTACAATCTCCCTGCTTTTAAAAATATTTATTTATTTGGTAAGTAAAATTGTATCTATTTATGATGCTCAATGTGATGTTTCCATACACGTATACACTGTGAAATGGCTCAATTGAGCTATTTAATGTACATGTTACTTCACAAACTTTTTCAGTGTGTGTGAGAGAACACATAAAATTTACTCTTTTAGCAGTTTTCAAGTATACAATATATCATTTTTAACAAGACGCACTGTAGTGTACAAACTCTCTGTGAAATTAGTCCTATTTAATTGAAGTTTTCTGTCTTCCTGAAGTTTTAAAGTCCAGCAAGTCCATTTTTTTGTATGATTCATTATTTTTTGTGTTTTGTCCAAAAACCTTTTCCCTGACCCTTCATTATAGGACTATTCTACTGTTTTCTCCTAGACCCCTTATAGGTTTTGCCTTTTGGGTCTATGTATCACCCTAAATTGATTTTTGTGTGTAGGATTTGAGGTAGGGGCCAAACAGATGGTAGCATTTTAACTTAAATTTGGATTCTTGATATTTTCCTTAAAAAGGTCTTCACAAAACATGGGCTATAAGAAAACACTTCACACTCATGACTGTGACTTCCACCCATGAGATAAAGAGAAGAAAGAGTCTGAAAAAAGCAGATAAAAGGAAAAGTAACTAAAGCAGTGATGTGTTATTTATTTCAAGAGCAGAGAAAATGTCAGAGGAAATTATAGTAGGTTGGTGATGTTTATTAGTTCTGCACACTGGCTACATTGATGTTCTGTTGTAAAAGTTCTATTATTTTTCATATTTAAAAAATTAAAAACAAGAAAAAGGGTACACTACAATATAGCAAAAAATTATTTTGAACAATGAAAATGGGCAATTGCAAGCTAGATGATGTAATTAAATGTATTCAACATTGCCAAATTCTCTGAAAAGATCACGGAAATTTTCAAACTTGGAGGAGTTATGTGGCTGATTTGTTCACTGTGAACGTCTATCACTCAGCAGGGTGATATCTGTCTTAAGCTTCAGGCTCAGTTTTTAAGAAAACAAATCTATTTAATGTGAAGCCAAACATAATTCAATTAAAGACAGAAAAGAAACTATAGCCTCTTTGAAACACAAAGTAACACAAAACCCCAGAATTTTTTAGTACATCCCAAAATTATGCTGTAATTTAAAATGATGCTAAACCTGTCAGGCAAAGGGTATGCATCATAAAATGCAGAGTGTTGTTCTGAGGTGCAATGCAAAGTACGAAAGGCTCAAAGTGATTTAGATTCTTTACACTATGAGCACAGTTGAAACCCAACCTTCATGCTAATAAAGGTTATATAGAGTTGTGTGCATCAGTGCATATTATGTCCACTTAAAAACAAATGCACGCTATAGTATAGCTCTGCAAGAGTGGTCCCCAGGCCAGCAGCATCACCAAAGAGCTGAACACACCGCACACTGGCAGGTCTGACCCCAGCCCTGCTGAATCCAACAAAGTGCAGCCCACAGTCATGTTTATGAAGCTTTCCAGGCGATTTTTCTGTAATGTTGAAGACTTACTGCTCTAGTGGAAATATGACAATTTCTTTTAGGTTACACAGCACTCAAACTTGCTTCATCTTACAGAAGTCTTGGGAAGTATCACTGAATTCAACTTAGAAGTCCCAAAGGCCATAGCTGTCACCAGTCTCTCATAACATTAGGATTTGGGTATGTGGTCCAGATTTGCCCAATCTAATGGGACACCTAGACTTTCAATATGGTGCTAGGGTTGCAAAGAAGCTATTTTGAAGCTTCAGCAGCATCCAGTGAATAGTGTCATGGCACCAACTAGGCACTGCACATCCAGGGTAGAGGAAAGGGTCTTTCTGGGGCAGACTGTGGTGTTAGCTACTTAGCCTCATTTAGTTTCTCTGTATTCCCCCACATCTAGTCTACTGGCCTTCCTGTCAGTTCCGGAAGCTACCCAACTTATCATAATTCCATTTCAGCTGAAATTGGCCAGAGTTGATTTCTGGACCTGGCATTGAGTATCAAGCTGTCATGTGCATTTAATGCAGGGATTTTTGATTTGTTTTATTTTGATTTTTGCTCCAAAAGCTCGCTTGTAATTGACATCGTATTTTAGACTCAAAGATATCTTAAAATTAAATCAGGGGTGGTGACGCATTCCTATAATCTCAGCAGTCTTGGAGGTTGAGGTAAGAGGATGACAAATTTGAGTCCAGTCTGGGGAATATAACAACTATGTGAGACCCTGTCTCAAGATAAAAAATAGAAAAACAACAGAACAAAGTTTTACAGAGTGAGAGGGGAAGGATTGAAGAGAAAAGAGGGGAATGGGGAAAAAAGAATTCAGAAAGATTATGTACAGGTACAAATTTCCTATGATGAATATAATTATCATGCATATTGAAAGTGTACCAATAAAATTAAAATATATACATGTGTATGTAGTGGGCAAAAAGACTGAAAAAAATCAAACCAGACTGTTTTATTGTTTTATTTCTTACAATTCTGAATTTTTATATTCATTTTCCTAAGAGTATTCATTAATATTCAAGTAAAAAATAATACCAATGCTATGAGCTTAGACAGATGGAGTATGGCATACGCTATAAAGTTGTCAAGGCTTCGCTGTAGAAACTATGGTTTATTCAAATGGACTAACCTTTCTTTTAAAGAAAAGAAATCATAAATACAAAAGACATTTAGGTCAAAGTATCCGTTATAGCTATTTGTAATGTGTAGAAGTAGTGAGTTAAGTAATCTCACAAATGGGTAACAGTTACATGAAATTTAGCATGTCTGAGACAGACAAAAAGCGCACATCTCTTATTTTCCCCTGTGCTGGCAGGGACTGTCCCCTGTGACTTGGCCAGTGGCCAGCAGGTCTCTTCCCCTTATCTCCCTTTGCACCTCAACAGACTGGGACAGTTTGCTTCAATGTCCTCCCTGGCTCTCTAACCACTGCTCACTCCAGCATGAGTGCAGGCAGACGGGCAGCATGGTGTCCCCCCCACTCCTCCCACTGCAGAGGACACTTGTCTTTTTGAGAACACAGAGGGCACCTGGACCAGCAGCTGGCTGTGTCAACATCCAGCACTTACTGGTGGCATCTGGTGACATCAGGACTGTTAGCAGAGGCACTTTGCTGACTCGCAGTTTCCATTTGAACCCTAGGCTGACTGGCAACGTATCTGTGCTTTGGAATCTCATATGACTGTGAAATAGCAGATTTTTGACTCTATGTTCATTATGTGTCCTGTCTCTGGCATCAACAAAGCAAAGCTACACCGCTCGGTTAAGCACTCAATGTAGAAAACTAGTAAGCTGCTTGTTATCTTTGTCACTTTCTTGTTGCTGAGACACAATATCTGACACCCACAATTTAAATAAGTAGTTAAAAATTTTTTTTGGCTTATGTTTTCAGTCCATAGTCAGCTGGCTCCAAGGCAGAGACAAAATCGTGGAAGGGAATGGGCAGAGAGGGGACAGCTGCTCATGTCATGGCAGCCAGGAAGCAGAGAGAAGGGAGGAGCTGGAGTGGGAGACACACCCTTTCAGGCACGCCCCCTCCTCAGTGACCCACCTCTTCTGACTAGGGCCTACCCCCTAACAGTACGTTCAGCTACTGAACCCATCCATACACGAATCCACTAGTAATCATGGCACCCCATGATCTTCCCACACTTGTGAGAACTGGCGGGGGGCGCTTTAGCTCTAAATTGTAACACTTGCAAAATGGGAATTCAGTCTGTGACTCACAGAACTTTAACTGGAGGGGCCGCAGTGCTGCCTTGATTGTGGATCACCCATTCTGCAAAGAGCTGGTCCTCTTACAAATCACTGGAGGAAGTTTGCTCCTATCCAACTCTTTATTTTGTCTCCAGCCTCTTGGCTGTTTCCTTGACTCCTTTCCCCCTCCTTCCTTCTGCTCTCTGGGTCCAGCTGCCCATGTTCATTTCATCAGGCCACTCTGAGGCAGCAGTGGCTGAGAGCCCCAGACAAGGGCTTTGCTATCCTTCATTAATGTTACTATAAATTATTTCTCTTACTTCTTCCATTGGAAAAGGGTCCAAAGACCAAGGGCTCTTTTATCAAGAAGTTTGATGAAAATACAAAATAATAGCAGAAATGGAAAAGGGCATAATAAATATAACTAAGTCCCTCCTGATTCAAGGGCTCCAAAGCAAACACAGCAATCATGGGAACATTGATTATTCTGTGTTTCCATTATCAAGGAAGCAGGCCAAAGAGTGGTAGGATCCTAGCACAAAAGAGTTAGGCAATGATCAACATTATACAGCTGTACACTAAGCAAGTGTCCCTAAGCTCAGAGTGGCAAGGCTCTGGGAAATTATTTCTCATTTTCTGACCTCCTGAGACTAAAGGCTCAGCTGTTTCTATGCTGACACATTCACATGCATCCCCCATTGCCACCTTGGAAAGAAGGGTGTTCTTTCTTCCCAGGAACTTTGATTTCTTCTTCTATCTCTGACTTCCAGTTTACCACTTGATCTTTGGCTACATTAATTGGAGATTCTTAAGTGTTGACTCCTGTACCTAGGTATGCTCCAAATTTGTCTGATCTCCTGACTCTCTCATTTCAAACTTGGAAGAGTCTGACTCCATGAATACCATCATATCAGAAACCAAATTTTAAAACCACCCCACTGGAAGCTGGGACCAACCACATAAATGCTTTTGGGTGAGCACAGAGTGGGAATAACCATCACTGGTAGTTTGTCCTAATCAATCCCATGCTGATCCAGCACCAGGAGTAGACTTAAGCCACAAAACAGGACACAACACTGGTAAAGAGCAACACAGCAGATCACAAGGCCAACATCACCTTGTAGACCTTTAAGGTCACCCAGCAAAGCCAGCAGAGGCAACCAAAAGAAAGACAAGAAGCAATCAGCAAGGTAATTTCTAGGAGGCCCACACCAAAGCTATGGAGGGCATTTACTGTGAGGACCTCTACAAGCAGAACTGGTTCCACAAAGAACTATCAGTAGATCCACAGTAAAGAAGGAAAGTACCTAGTTCAAGGTATTGCAAGTTGTCAGACTGACACATGAGCCCAGCTGGATCTTCAAAGAGAAGGAAGAAGGAAAGAAGAGTGACAGCCCAGAGCAGACACTCCTACCCTCCTTCCACCCTGTGCATGAAAATGTGTGCCTAACACTGGACCCAGAATGTAATTTTGCACATATGAAGCAAACTACACTGTACATGTATATATGTTTGTGTGTGCACACATGCACACATAAGTATAGGTGTCACATTCATCCAAGTACAAGTACAGTAAATGCTAACTGCACTTCTGCTTGTGGTGGGCACCAAACTGAGTGTGCAAGAGAGAGAGAGAGTGATCCTCTTCCACCTTCCTGAAATGTATTGTTTTGCTCATAGTTTGGAATTGGCTCTTGTCACTTAATTTTCTTATCCTGTAATATCTCCAAAAAGTTATTTGGGTATTATTGAACAGTGTCAAAGAAAAGCCAAATATGGACCCCAGTCTCAGAAAAACTCCATAGGATACAAAATCTGTGCTCAATACTAATGTTGGAAGCTGTTGATGGGGTTTCCTGCCCCAGGAAATCAGGTATGGCCCTTGTCATGTCCCTTAAGACTTGGGAGGAAGTTTCTTCTAGGTTCCTAAGGTTGTCAGTTGTTTAGGAGAAAATCTTTGGCCATTGAGACAGGCAGGACGATGCTGGTTTATGAGACATGCCTGGCTCCTCAAAGATTGCTGCTGACTTTCTCTAAGACACCATCTGATGTTTCTTTGTCCTTCTGGGCTTGCAGAGAATCTCTAGCTGGATTCTCCGGAGCAGCTAGCCTCTCATCAGTAAAGGACATGAAGAATGCAACTTGGGATCCAAAGTTTACTCTCTCTGAACAATTAAGGGGTGAAATGAAATTAGCACATGATAACTCCATGCTAAAACCTAAGCATCCTGGGCTGAAACAAATGCAAACAAACTTGGATTATAGATCTACAGTTGCGGAAAGATTCCAGCAATCTTGATAAGCTCACAGATTTAGATCCACTCTCTTGACCGAGGTCTTGATTACCAGATTCACGCAGTGTTTCTTCTAACGGAGACACAATGGTTACTTATGATTCCATTGGTCCAGCCCAGGATAAGAACCTACTCCTGCACAGAAATTCAAAAAGGAGGAAGGGGAACTCTAGATCAAATAGACAGAAAAGAGCAAATCCTATCCAATATCCAATAAAGTAGATAAAGCCTGCTTCCATAGCTAGATGCCATAGCAACTGTAGGCAAATGATGGGGTCACTTCTGGTAAAACTCTAGGCAAGAGTCTGTCTATGCAACTGACTGTAAGGCTACCGATTATAACTTAATAAATCCCAGCATCTGCAGCAACCCATCAGCCTGTCTAGATCTACTGCCTGGTGTTACCAGGCTCAGGAGCTGACATCAGTTCTGACGGATGATGCTCTGAATTGCTCTCGCTCTCTCTTAAGCTCCATGGCTGTGTATCTCACTGCGAACTCTCCCTTGGATGTCTGCACAGAAGAACATCACGCAGTTTAGCATGTCTCAAGGTGAGCACTGTATTTCTACCTCGGGCTCTTTTGATCTCTGAAAATGGCACTAAACTTTTATAGATTATCAAACCCACAATCCCATTCCATTTTCCACATAGTGTCCAGTTAGTTTTACAGATCTGCCTCTGGGATTAGTTTTATTTAGTACTTAAGTTAGATCCCACCCTCAGTGATTATAATTCTACAAACAGCTTCTCACAGCTAAAAAGAGAAACACTTCTTTCTGTGTGAAATAAACAGAATTCTAAACTAAGTCCTATAACCTGCTCCCTTCTATAATGCCCTTCCGAGTGTGGAATATCACTTCATGTTTAGGCTTTGAGTTCATCAAAATGGAGAATACAGTTATTTCTCTTTAGCTAAGATGCCTAGAGGATACCTGAAATTGTGGATAGTACTGATCCTCATATATACTGTTTTTTTCTGTACATGCAGACTTGTGATCAAGTTTAATTTATATGCCAGGCAGAGTCAAAGACTAACAACAATGGCCAATAATATAATGGAACAGTTATAACAGTACACTCAAATAAAAATTATGTGAATATGGTCTTCCACTCAAAATATCTGATTGTTCTGCAGATCTCATGATATGATGTTTTTTGTTTCTTTATGAGGTAGAGAACGTTTGTGTTTTTATTCAAAAGAAGTACTTTGCAGCCTCTCCTTGCCATATCTGAATTGCCACATTACTACTTCTATATTTTGGGGCCAGTCTTAAGTAAACTGAGGGTTACTTGAATATAAGCACTAAGGCACTATGACCACCGATCAGATAAATGAGTCTGCTAGGTGATTAAGGGGCAGGTAATATATACAGCATGGATCCAGTGAACAAAGGAAGATTCAGTTCCTTAGACAGATGGCACAAGATTTCCTCATGCTACTTGGAATGGGGTGCAAATTACAACTCACAAATTGTTTACTTCTGGAATTTTCCATTAAATATTTTTTGATTACCATTGAGCTCTGTCAACTGAACCTGTGGGAAGGAAATCACAGGTAAAAGAGAGAGCATTCTATATTCGATGGGCCCAACCTGATCAGAGGATCCTTTAAAAGATGAAGTCTTTAAGACACACACCAATTAGCCATGCTGTGAAAGGCTTTTGCATGGGCCACCTGAGACGGAACTGTGGGCAGCTTCTGAGAGTTGAATGGTATGTGGCCCACAGCTAGTGACAAATCAGCAACATCAGTCCTACAGCCACAAGGAATTCAATTGTGACAACAAACTGCGATGAGCTTGGACTAGGACTCTGACCTCCAAATGTGCAGTGCAGCGTAGCCAACATGTGGTCTTAGCCAAAATGCTGAGGAGGATGGTGGACTACAATTTTGTGACCTCCTGAACAGAGGATGCACCCAACTGATGCTAAATGCCTCACCAACAGATGCTGTGTGACAAAAAGTTTGTGGCAATTGGTACAGCAGACAGAAGGTAGCAACAGAAAACAATATACTGTCATTCTCAAAGTCTCATCTTACCCGGTTCTTTCCTGCTGTTACAGATAGCGGTGGCAGATGGAAATTACAAGGCAATCGGAGAGGGACTGGGCCCTTCAAGGAGTCAATACAGAAGATGACACACATCAAAATTGTGACCTGAGATGAATTAGAAGACAGCCAGCCCTGCAAACCTCCCCAGAAACGTACAGAAACTTGAGACTGCTGTAAACAGCACTACGCAGTCCAGTGAGTTTAGGGAAGGAGTCAGATGCACAGGTGGGCAACTGGAATACCCTGATCCAGACTCCTCTCCGTCTCTGAAGTGCCTGTGATCATTCTATGTTAGAAGTTACAGATAAGCTGAAGCTAGTGACGCCCATCACATACCCTTGCTGTGTGCCTCGCCTGCCTGTTGGATGTATAGTAGCTAAGCTACTATACTTTAACGCCTTAAGTTGGCCTCAGCTTGGCCCAGAGTGGTCTGAGTGTGGCCATTTTCATGTATAAAAATACCCAGACAAAGAACCTTGGCAGCAACCCACTTTTGGGACCCCTCCTGTGTCTCAGGAGCTCCTCTCAATGAAAGTTTCCTACTCTTAACCTCCCTCGTCCCTTCTCTCAATTAACTTTTCCTGCTCTTAAACTCCCATGTCTTTGTATCCATTCTTTAGTTGTCAAGAGACATAAACCCAGCACATCTGATATCTAACAGATTGGGAATCATGACACTGCCTCATTGGCTTTGTCTGCTGTCTCTCTCTCCCCTTATTCTCCATGCACACCTTAAAACACAGCAGTGTCACTGTGACCGATGTCGGAAAGAGTCTGGACCTAGGACAGGCACATAGAATGTCCTGCAGAGTTGGTGTTACTCTCTTCTGAGCTGAGTGCTCTTTGCTGGGGTTCATGAGTTTGTGAAAACCCACTGAGCTATTCATTAAGGCATACATTTTTGTTTGTACATCTTAGATACATTAAATGTTTACTTAATGTTAACTTTTTGAATCATATTTAATGACATGACAAAATGTTTACAGCTTAATATTTATGTGAACAAAGTCCAAGTCAAAATTACCAATTCTAGAAAGAATAGCAAATAAGACTTAGAAACATGTTAATAATAATTATCTACAAAAATTGTTTACTACTTGGCAAATTTTAAGTATTTATTGCATATTATATGCATTATGTGACATGAATTATGCATGCATTGCATATACAATGCATGTACATATAACCTATATATGTATATATAATGTAATGTATAATGTATGAGGAGTGATCATAATATATGGAGAATGTTTACATTAAAAACTAATTACAGTAAGGTACATTACTACAAATCCCCCTCAAAATATTAAAAATACTTGCTATCATTAAACGCACTTCATCATTCATAGAAATGTGTCTTTTATTATAATGGTTTTTTTAAAAAGTGTAAACATTCACTAGAGTGTTCAATCACCCCATGTGCATTCTTTCTGCTATTCATTTTTGGTTTAGTAATATAAACATTCTCCAGGTTAAAAAAAATGGCATAACTTACATGGTAACGAGGTTTTTTTTTAATGTAAACATTCACCATAGTGTTCAGTTACCCCTCATGCATCCTTTTTGCTATTCATTTTTTGTTCAGTAATACAATTATTCTCCAGGTTAAAAAATGATATAATTTTCCACATGTAGGAAAAAGATTTGATAAAATATCAGTGCACAGCTAGGGGTTTTCAACCTTTTGGTGAGTGAATACTGAAATGAAGAGAAATCCTAACATGTTCAAGAAGTCGGCACACCTGCTAGATGCTCAAGCCTAGAGACGGTCCAGGAACAGGACAGGTTGTTTTTGGACTTAAAACAATTTAACATTACTCGAATTACAATGCATTCCACACATAACACAGAGGGGGAAAAATTTGTTACTTGAAGAATAGGAAAAAAAAACTACATCGTTTGTAGATGATTTGTCTACTAGAAAAACCTAAGGTCACTTAACAGTGACAGTTCTTGAACTAACAAAGTATGATCTAAAACAGAAATAAACACCCGGAATCAATAGCTGTCTTACATGTCAGAAAGAGTCTGAGAAAAAATATGAGGGAAAAAAGAGTCCATTTACAATAGCAAAAATACAAAACGTATTAAAATATCTTCAGGTACATCAAGGCACTTCAGCCCATTAGCATTGAACCCCTCCTGGAATCTGGGATGGGGTGTGGGAAAGAGCCGACCTCTTGGTCTATTCTCCTCCTTTTGTTTTTGTTTGGTTAGGCTTCCATTTCCCCATCTGAAATCCAGTTTTTGTGGACAGCTGTATCAGGGCAGCCAGGGCAAACAGTCATGCCCAAGGTTCCCAAGGTTCGCCGCAGGTAGCCAATCTCGTCTCTGACTCAGCTCTTCTTGATTTATGAAAAGTCTTAAAAGTATAAAAGTATTAAAAACATTACACTTCTGGTTTTATACATATACAACAGACATGTTCCTCTTTTCACCATGTTTGATTTATGGTCTCTGTCTGTTTAAGAAAGTTTTGTCTGTTTTTAAATGTTACCATTTTCTATTTCATTTATGCTTCCAAAATCTGACATCCTAGAAGAAGAATAATCGGGAGGTGGAGAGGGAGTGGTTGACCTTATCAGTATGGAAAGAGGGTATCAGGTGATCATACTTCCATCAGCGGGTTTATAGCCTATGAACACATGCACCTCTTGAAATATAAGCTGTATTCTCTTGGTCTTAG
Organism: Dolichotis patagonum; assembly: GCA_004027295.1. Taxonomy (NCBI): domain Eukaryota; kingdom Metazoa; phylum Chordata; class Mammalia; order Rodentia; family Caviidae; genus Dolichotis; species Dolichotis patagonum. The sequence continues at coordinate 126,162 of PVJX010000317.1, forward strand.
CCAAAAGACCAACAAGTGATTAAGCTGACTGTAGAAAGGAGACAATCCAAGGTCAGCCCAACCAGCCAAGCTGCGGTCTGAACCGTTTCCTTGGAGCCCCAATGATATCCTTCTACAAGACAAACGGGATGGAATAGTTATGCTCACTTGGACAACCACAGTGGGGCCAGGGCGCAGCACTTCTCCCTCTCTCCTAGAGTGGGGGAAAAAAAATCCTCCCCAAAGGGCCTAAGTATGAGTCACTGGAGACCACAGCATTCATCAGACATTTTTGAGACCTGGAGAAATTACTTCTTAAAATATTGCTGTATGGTCCACTTCTGGTCTTGTATTCTAATTTCTCTTGAGTTTTTTTTTTTTTTTTGCCTTCTGGTAATTATCAAGGGAAAAATAGGGAGAAATCTCCATATAAAACATAGCAGCGCATGCACTCAATATTTTAAAATGTGAATTAGTCAAGAAAGGGCAAATTGAACCACTCTGCCTCTGTCTTAACCTGAGAGCAATGTCATTCTTGTAACCTACTGTATATATTTGAATCTGGGCTCCATTCTTTAGATTGTCATGAGTTCTTTGAAGGAGAAAATGAACACGTGGACTAGGGCTGGAAGATGCATGGAAAGGCAAGGGGGCAAGGCTGACGATGTTTGAAGGTACTGTCTGCAGGGAGGTAGGGGTCACTGTCCCTATGTGCTGGGCTTTGGTTTGCAAGCTGGGTTCCTAAGTTCCTCCCATTACCAAAACCAGGTCACCAGTCCCACAAGGCAGGAAATGCTCAAGGGCAGGAGTTACATTTGGAGAGAGGAAGGACAAGGGCTGGGCATGGGTTTCATCTGGATGGGTCCCATTTGATCTCTAAAAAAGCAACACACTGTTAGACTGGAGGAACAAACTCTGATGTTCCGCAGCACAGTGAGGTGACTGTAGTTCACAATACATTAGATATTTGGTAAAGAACTGTGAGAGAGGAGTTCAAAGTTTCCCAACACAAAGAAATGATAGATGTTCAAGGAGACAGAAATAATTATGATGATTTCATCATTACACACGCAATCAAGCATGTATAGATGTATCAATTTATCACCCTACACCCTTAAACACGTGCAACTGTTATATCACAAGAAAAACTTAGGAAACAAAAACCAAAGAGCACTCTAAAACATCGCAACCTTACAACATCTGTTCATCTGGATTGTTTATTAATTATTTTATGTTTGTCTGTATGTTTGAAATGATTCCTAATTAAAGATCAATTTTTAGGATAAAAATACTACAAAATATCAAAAATATCAAAATATCATAGTGACCCTCTTTGAATAGGATTGTTCTTTCATCTCTTTCCTGATCGTCAATATCTTACAAAAACGGTTATATTCTGTTACTTTTATAACCAGGAAATGAACAAACTCCATTTAACAGTCATATAACTAATCTGTGGAGATAAAAAGAAATTTACTGAGAAGGAACATGGATCAAGAATGATGCCATTAAAATAACAAATGAATAAACCAAATGACAAAGCATAAAATGAGGTCCAATCTCATTCATGTGTGCTTTGTTTATCCTGATTTAATTAGTGGGCAATTGGGTCTTGCACTATTGGTGAAGAGAGACATGTAGTGTCCAGCAAGATTCCATTTTCAGTGCTTTTTATACCGTGTTCCAACTACATGTGACCAACAGGCAGAGGCCAGGTTTCCTACATATTTGCTTTCTCCTCCCATCCTATGGGTCTGGGCCCTCCACCGTATGACAACACACACCTATAGAAGCAATGATGAAGCAAAAAAGGTATGCAAAATTTCAGGGAGCTCTCCAGTCCGTTTATAAGAACTAACTCTTTTAATAGTGGTTACTTCATTAAGCATTGAAGTAAATATTGTAGCTAATTAAATACAGCTTTATCTGTTCACTTTAGCAAGACCCAGCAGAACATCAATTACAGAGTAAATTTTTAATGAATAAAAGAGATTTAAAAAAATCTATGTGTTTGTTAACACTGACTGACCACTTTTTCCAATTAGTGTGAATTATCATAAAGCCTCACTTCCCCAGTATGTGCAGCCTGAAAGGTTTTTTCAAACACATGTTGGAAGTGTCCGGATTTCCACCTACTCCAGGTCTGCATCCACTTAGTTGAATGTGACTGCGGAGAAACACCTGTCTTGATGTCCCTGTAAATTCACCACCCCACTCTGGAGGGGCTGTGATGCTACCAAGTCACTGGACCACATTACTTTCCTGTGCCTGCTCCGCCCCCCCTGGACGGTGCAGTCCGTGCCTTCTCTGTCCTTATTTCCTCTCCACCACCTGCATCTCTAGCCTCTTCCTCAACTTTGGTGATACTAAAAATCACCTAAGCACTGGGCATGGTAATGCATGCCTGTAATCCCAGCACTCTGGGAGGCTGAGACAGGAGGCTAACAAATTCGAGTCCAGCTTAGGCAGCTAAGAAAGATTCTAAATTGAAAAAAAAAAATTAAACAAGGGCTGGAGTTATAGCCCTTGTGAAGGTACTGGGTCTCCAATACTGCAAAAACTGAAAACCAAAACCAAACCAAACCAAGACAAAACCAAAACCAAAACCAAAACCAACAATCAGCACTGAAACGGGAAGAAGAGGACCACCCCACCTCCTATCCTCCTGCACTGTAACCAGCATATATGCCAGGATCTGCATACAATTTCTAGCTTTGGGTGTATCCCCCAAAGGTCCATGCTTTGGAAACTTGGATGTGGTTTATAAAAGGGTTTACATTCTGCATGTTTGGCCCCCAATGTGCCTTACTGGAAGGTGACAGAATTTTTCCTTTTTTCTTTTTTTTTTTGAAGGGGGCCTTAAACTCCCTTATGTACCCCAGGTTGGTCTTGAACTCAGGGCGATCCTTCTGGCTCAGCCTCCCAAGTGCTGGGATTACAGGTGTGTACCACCATCCCCCAAGGCAGAATCTTTAAGAAGTGGAGCCCAGCGGAAGGTGTTCAGGTTACTGGGGCATGAGGCTCCCTACTGGTCTCATGGCCAGGGTTAGTTCTCATGACAGTAAAAAGAGCAACACTCATTCCTCTTTACACTCAAACCTTGCATCTTGCCATGTGACCTCTCCTTACCCATGTTTGCCCTCTACATGTGCCATCCTTCATGGCACCAAAGAGAAGGGTCACCTGACCTTGAAGTTTCAGCCTCCAAAACAATGAGTTAAACAAACCTCTTCTTTATAAAGTACCAGGTATTGTGTTAGGGCACAGAAAATGGCTACTTTTACACCCAACCTTACCATCTCTGCCCCTGCTAGGGCTACCCTCCCTGGCGTACTGTAACTCAGCCTCACGCATTTCTCCAGGAGCCTTTTGTCTTTCCTACATCATCAGTCTTTCTCTGTGATGGATCTTCCCCATCTGCATACAAATGAGCAGTCATCTTTCTTCCACTGCAAGAACAAACACTGAAACCTGTCTTCACCCCATTTCCATTCTGGATACCACCCTACTTCTTGTCTGTCTTTCACAGCAAAACTTTCTCCAGAGCTCACTATGGATAAGCATCTCTAAAGTCTCTTATCCCATCTCTCATCCTCTCATTCCACAGGACCCTCCAACACTCTTTCCAAGATCATTAATGGCTGCCACACTGCTAAGGACAGTGGCTAATTTCCCCCTTGACTTATCACTAGGGTGATGATCCATTAGAACTTACTATAATGTAAACACTGAGAATGGGAAGGGACATAATTAATAAGTGTGCCATGATAATAAGTGTCATCAGAAATGGTCTTTCCTGAAAAACCACGAAGGAGGCATGATTATCTGACCTTCGAGAGTTTAATACCTTGAAACCCTTCCCTCTTCCATGTTCCAGGACACCCTACTCTTGAGCCCACTCATGATCTGCCCGCTGTGCTGTGCCTCCTAATCATTCAGAGCTCATGATGCCCAAGTGCCCAAGAGGCTGCTTGTAACATTTCTCTTCCCACCCGACCCTTACTTGCTGGATGATCTCATCGGCCTCACGGCATTATCACCTCTGAAATGCAGGTGGAGGTCAGATGTGTATCTGTGGCCCGGACCTCTTCTTTAAACTCCAGATGCAGGCATACCATTATCTTTCCAACTTGTCCACGTTCATGGCTAACAGGTGTTACAGTCTTAGCAAGCCCTGCTGTGGACTTGTGATTTTTCTCACCCAGTTTGCTTGTTTCTTAGTCTTGCTCATCTCAGCGAATGGCAAGTCCATTTCTCACTTCGCTCACACTGAAATCCTTCACACAGCTTGGCTCAGCCCTGAGTCTCCTCACTTACACCTTCTGGCAAAGAAATCCTCTTGCCTCTGCTTTCAAAATATATCTAGAATCTGACTGTTTTGTCCCAACTCATTGCCACCATGCTGATCCAAGTCAGCATCATCTCTTGCTTATCCTGGTGTTAAAGATCTGGAGGATGCTACCCAGCAGCTGGAAGGATCCTAGGAAGGTCTATTCTAATCATGTCACTGTGCTCCAAACCCTCTAGTGGCTTGGTGTCTCTTCTGAACAGGACCCAAGTTCCTTCTCATGGCAGGCGCTATCTCACCGGTGCACTCCCCACCTTCCACCTCTGACTTCTCCTGTGCCTCCTCTCACCTCCCACATGACAAGCCTTGCTGTTCCCAGACCACTTCAGGCACTGCTTCTCACTAGGACATCTGTACCTTCTGTTCCTTCTGGAATGCTTTTCCTTCTGAGTTCCAGTCGTTTACTCTCCTCTTTTTTTTAGTATTTTTTCTGAAGTGCTACATTCTCAGAGACATCTAAATGACAATTCTCCCATGCCAGCATGGCCGGTCATCTTGCTATGCTTTACTTTTTCACTATAGTGTATTTTCATCTTCCACCATAATCTAGGTCAGCACTGTCCTCCAACACAACTGTCCGCCATTGCGGAAACACTGGTTCTGTGCTGTCCAATATGGAACTCACAAGCTACATGCAATATTAAACACTTGAAATTGGCTGGTGCAACTACAGAACTGAATGTTTAACTATAACTAATTCAGTTTAGTCACTTGTGGCTTGTGTCTACTGTGCTGAATGCAGTAAGTCTATAATTGACTTAACCTTCTACTAGTTTATTCAGAAATTGGTTGCCTATAACTATGATCTTTCCAAAATTAATCCTCTTGATTGTCTTATCCCTCTTATCAAATGTGAAGTTCATGAGGGCAGATATTTTTCCTGTTCCAGATACTTACTAGATGTTCAATAAACATTTGCAGAATGGCTATACTTACCTCAAGCTTATCATTGTAAGAGCCAAAGTTTGTTTTTAGCTTCAATGTTTTTAGAACTTGCTCTCAGCTCTATAAAACATGTTCTCATTTTTAACTTAATACCAGAATATATCGTTTCCTTGCAATTTCAATGTCACTTTTAGATGCATAAATTATTATGCTGTAAAAATTGTGTCCTCAGAGACCATTAATGTCAGCCTTCATTAACTGTACCAGATTGTCGAGTACTTATAATCTACTGTCTGTTTATCATTAAGTTTGTCTTTCAGTTGTGTCTACTATGTTCCTTATTTATTTTTTCAAAAGAAATGACTGGATACAATTTGAGAATATTTTCATTCCCCCATTGAGTTGAGCACAGAATGCTTGTGACAGCTATGGTTGTGGACACATTCACATGTATTCAGAGAGGTTAAGTGTCTACACAGAATGTTCATGAAAAGAAAATCTGTAAAAACAAAGAGGGCAGAATTCCTTTGTGGTTTGGAACATGAGAATTAAAAATTTGAATTAAAGCCCAAGTGTCTTCCTCTGAATGCAGTATTCTCGCAAATACTCTAATTCTTCTCACAAGTGTGGTCCAAGATTAAAATCTCCCTGTGATACACGTTCAAAATAAGCACCGTTGGGCTCCGTAGCAGAACTTGATCAAAATATTTAAAGGCAGGGCCTAGAAATCCAGTTTTCATGCTTAGCAGAGTGAAGACATGCTGTGTTATGCCCATGGAATGGAAGTATATTACAGGAGCCCTTGCTGATACCAAAATGTGTAGATACCCAAGTTCCTTATATAATATGGGTAATATTTGCATATAATCAATGCCAATTCTCTGTATGCTTTAAATCAACTCCACATTACTTAAGATGTGTAATGCAGTATAAATGATATGTAAATAGTTGTACTGTATTGTTTAGAGAATGACAAGGGGAAAAATTTGTGTTATGTTTAGTAAAAATGTGTTTTCCACCTGTGGTTGTTTGAATCCATAAATATAGAACCTACAGATACTGGAGGCCACCTGTACTAGCTGAGATTTTATTCCTGATTTTTCCACTCTTTTAAAAATTGGTTATATAGGTAAATCAGTTTCATTTTGACAGATTTATTTATGTACATAACAGACTTTGCTCATTCTCAACATGCCCATTCTCTTGTACCATCCTCCTCACTAGTATCACATTTCTTTGGGGAGAATTTCAATATATGTTATTCTGTAGAGGAAAAATGAGATTTTTTATTAGCTCCTACATGATAAACTTGTAGCAACTGTTGTGCTGTAAACCAAATGAAGACTTCCAGCCCTGATATCTATGTTCAACTGATCTGAGCTACACTGTAAGTAGGAGAGATGATCAATAAGAAATATATTTTAGTAACAGATTATAGGTCAAGGAATATTTCTAGATTCTTTCACTGCCCCCTGGGAGGAGAGAGAGAGAGAGAGAGAGTGAGAGAGAGAGCACGAGCACTATGCATCACGTATTAAGACCTAAGAGGATATCACTGCTATCAGAAGCAATAACAGAAGATCTGAAAGGTGATTATTTTGTGAGATAAATAAGGTCACTTGCAGCAAAAACTAATGCATATTCACTGTTGCAAGGTTCACATTCTCCAGCTTGGGCTGCAGAGTACAGAAGTCCTTATGATTTAAAGCCATCGTTGATGTGTGGACTGGGACTGCTAGTGTTGTGTGCAGTCACCAGTCACTGCAGTCATCAGGTCTGGCTCACAACAGAACAGATGTCTGTTTTCTATGACTCCTTAGGGCCACTACCAGGAAGAAAAGATCCTGTCAGAGATTTTGGTTTTGACTGTGATTTCAGAGATCAGGGGAACAAGAGTACCACAGGAAGTCCAAGGTCAGAAAGGTTCAGAGTGGGGACACAGGAGCCAAGTTCAGAAGGACAGCTGTGAGCATTTGGGGTGCTGACTGGTAATAGCGGCTCCATGAGCACAGCTGTGTCTGTGGATGGGAAATGCAAGGAGCTATGTAGTTCAGTTTAACCCAGAATGGGACAAGCTCCTCTAAGTTGTGAGTGACATCAAATTCGGCCACAGGATCCTAGGGATCAGTTTATAAGGAAACCTGATGCCCGGTTAGGAGATGCCTTGGGCAACTCCTGAGAAGATCGGAGTGGTGAACAGCACAGAAACAGCCTCTCTGAGATTTGGTGTCCAAATGCTGAAATATAGCAACTTGAGAAAGAAAAGAAGGGACATGGATTCCCAGGACACAGCAGGGAACTCAAGTGAAAACTGAAGCTGACGGGAAAAGCAAAGAGGAGAGCCTTCAGTGCAGGAGAGAAAGGTAGCAAGCAGTCCTTTCTCCCTGAACCCCAGCTCATGTTGTGGCTGTGATGGTTTGAACCTGCAGACAAATGGCAACTACTGGCAACTGCAGAGAGCTCTATGAAAAATGCACCAGTGGAATGGAGCAGCAGATGCAGGGAAATGCAGTGGCTGTTGAGTTACTCAGATTCAGAAGAGCTTGATTGGCTGACCACCATCTTGGAGAGGGGCCAACTATACTCAGAACTCAGGGCAGCTGCGGGCTCCATCTAGGGGCTTCCAGTGTCACGGTGAGGTAAAACTGAGTTCAAATCAGCATGGAGCTCAGTTCAAGCCAGCAGAAGGCACATAGAATATTGCAGGCTGAACAAATCTGGTTCCAGCCTAACAGTAGAGATCAGCTTGAACTTCAGTGGAACTAAATGTGCAGGCTTACTGGGATTATCCACTACACCACCATAAATCAGATGGTTTGCTGGAATTAATCAACATGATCTGGGCTCTGTCTGCCCACTCTATCTACCAGTGACAGCAGAGAAATACCCTGCCTGGGCATTTTTTTCTTCTTTTTTTCTCCTTTTCCTCTTTTATTTTTGTTTTGTGTTCTTTTTTCTTTATTGTTTACACTTGTTTTAATATGAGTGTGAACATTGTTTCTAGTTTTTTGTTGGTGTTGACGATGATGATGCTGTTCTGGTCTAGTTTTGTTTTTATTTCATCCTTCTCCCTTCCCCTCCTCTCTTCTTCACTAGTTTCCCAGTTTTCATGGTCTTCATTTGTCATCCAGCCTTGCTTCTAATCCCTCCCTCTTCTTTATTTCTCTGCTTCTTCATTTTTTAATTTTCTCCCTTAAGGGTAAAATCACCACATCAATGGCATATGTACTGTATACAATTTTCTGGTTTGTTTCAGACTTTGTTATATAACCACAAATATAGTTCATATGATTAAAGGTGGATTAATTAATAGCACATTTTGTTATTTTCTAGGCTGTGCTCGATACAGTTGTTACTGGTGATTTTACTACTTTTGCCAAGGTGATACACCTATTCTAATCAGTTGTTCTTCATGGTATGCCATGGCTGAGATTGCCTAAGGGTGACAAATAATACTATAGGCCAGTGCCAAAGAACCAAGTGCTAGGTCAAATAGGCGGCAACTTCTCATTCCCAATAAATTGAAAAGGAAGAATCTTACAACAGACTCAAAACCTAAAAGCCAGATATACCTGGAAGACATCACTGAGAAGTAGTCATTTCCTAAGGGCTCTAAATAATACCTATAAAGCTACCTTCCATAAACAATTTACATAACCCAGGAATTTAACTTTATAAAAAAAGAAAGAAAATGAGAAGATACTTAAGACGCAACCCCAGATATCCAGCTAACTGAAGGCAAACCCAGGAGGAAATGAGGTGGAACTATTTGAAAGCCACCCACCTGTACTCTGAAGTGGTAACAACAGAAGTAAAAGCAGATGACTGAGGGTGTAGAAAAAATCAAACCAGAAATAATTTCTCAGATAACTACAGGATGGTGAACATAATGAAAATGGTTAGGGATTTTAGAGCAGATACAGATTTTAAAAAATAGGCAATCTTAGGAAAATGATGGAAATAATAGATGCCCAATATAGGAGAGAACTGGAGTCCATGAAACAGATTCAAACAGATATCTAGGATATTAAAAATTCCATGGAAAGTATACATAGCACAATGAGCCAATGTGAGGACAGAATATCAGATGTGGAAGCCAAGATTGCAGTTAGCAATCATGAAAAGAAAGATTTCTTAAAAATAGAAAAGGACCATGAAAATTAAATACAACAGCTGCTAGATGATGCAAAGAAGAATAACATAAGGTTCACCAGAGTCAATGAAAAAGCAAGAGATAGCACAAACAACATAAAAAACCTCTTCATAGAAGTAATGGCAGAAAACTTCCCAAGCTGGGAGAAGAATTTTACATACAGATAAGTGAGGCACACATAGAACTCCAATTAGCTATGATAAAAAAAATCTACACCAAGGTATACAAAAGTCAAAATTCCAGAAATTCAACACAAGGCCAGAATATTAAAAGCTGTTAGACAAAAACAAATCATCTACAAAGCAAAGTCCATCAGAATCACAACAGATTTCTCAATGCAAACCCACAAGGAGAACTTGGAGAAGTATTTCAAGCCCTAAAAGAAAACATCTTCCAATCCAGATTAATGTACCCTGTAAAACTATTTTTCAAAACTGATGGAAAAATAAGATACTTCCATAAGACAGAACACCTGAGGAAATTCACACCCACCAAGCCAGCACTCCAAAGTCTTCTGAAAGGTATTCTAGAAAGTGATAACAAGAATTAAAACTTCATGAACCCCAACAGGATGAACCTAACAGGCAAGGCAAGAAATCAAACAAAGTGAGGAAAAAAGGAATCAACAAAGGAAAATAATACAACAAGGATAAATCAGTATGTATCAGGTATAATCATCAATGTTAATGGTCTCAATTCACAAATAAAAAAAAGTAGAGAGGATCAGGAGACAGGATTCAACAATCTGAGGTTAAAAAACATATTTAATTAAAAAAGAAATTCAGATACAAAATCCAAGGTTGGAAAACAATACTCCATGGGACAGGAACCCAGAAAAAAGCAGGGGTAGCTTTTATATTTGCAGACAAAGTGGATTTCAAGACAAGATTGATCAAGAAAAATACAGAAGGTAACTACATCTTTGTAAAAGAAACAACCCAAGAGGAAGAGATAACAATCACAAATATATATGCATCAAAAAACAGGGCATCCAACTATATAAAACAAATATTTATGGATAGGAAGAATCAATAAGAACTAATACAATTGTAATGGGGAATCTCAGTGTCTGTCACAAATAGATCATCTAGAGGTAAATCAACAATGAAATATCAGAACTGAACTAAACTTTGGAACGCATAGAATTAGTAGATGTCTACATATTGTTCTACCCCACAACATCAGAACACGCATTCTTCTCATAAGAGCTCATAGAATGCGCTTAAGTAAATGCAAAGGAATTTAAATTATCCCATGCATATTATCAGACCATAGTATAATGAAATTGGAAATCAACAGCAAAAGAAATCACAAGAACTTCATAAACACCTGGATATTAAATAATGCCCTCCTGATCAACCAATGGGTCACAGATGAAATTAACAAAGAAACTATAGACAGTTTCTACAATTAAACAATAATGCTAATACATCGTACCAGATTATAAGGGACACAATAAAAGTAGTCCTATGAGGGAAATTTATAGCAGCAGACTCTCGTATCACAAAAACAAAGCAAGCTCAAATAAACAACTTAATGTTGAACATCAATCTTCTAGAAAAAGATCAAGTCAAGTCCAAACCTTATATGAGGGTGAAAATTATAAAGATCAGAGCAGAAATTAATCCAATGGAGGCAGCTGAATATAGCATTTGTAATTGGTTTGTTTTCTAGCACTGGGATGGGTGGTATAAGTGCTGCACCCACCCAAGGGTGGGTAGCCGGCCTACAATATAAGGGAGGGAAGGAGGCATGCTCTTTCCCTTTTGCCCTTTTACTCTTGTCAGTTGTGGATGCCAGGAATGGTTGCCCCTCAGCCACACCACCCTGCCCTGGAACCAGCTGAGCACACAGACTGAAACCTCCAAATGCTGCAAGCTAAATAAATCTTTCCTGTTCTAATTTTTGGTGTCAGGTATTTTGTCTCAGCAATGAGAGAAAAATAACCAACACACAGTATCATACCATCAGTCAATCCCAGCTCACATCCTTGATGCCAGCATCACACATCCTAGATCCAGTCACCTCTGAAAAGCCCCACCCATGACTGCATGAGGCTTTGAGGAAACATCTAGACACAGGCCATAACAGCTGGGCTCATCAAAGATGAAATAACTCGAAGGATTAGGTTCTATACATCCATGTTTTAGTGTATCAGACTTAGGTACCTTCTAGGCCTTAGCTTCAGATTACTTACCCAAGCTATTAGTTAGAATCTTTGTTTTAAAAGGAACAAAATAAAACTGATGAGACAAAGAGAACTGACTGAGATAATCTCCTCATTTGTGCCTTACTCTTGGTACTCAATGAGAACTGTGCATTAAAGGATAAAAATACAAAAAAATTAACAAAAGATATCAACAGATGCTGGCTGCCAAAATATTTGATAAAAATCAATAGCTTTGTCCTAATAAGACTTCTTAATTAAAATACAGCTAGAAGAAACTACTTAAGTGTACCAAAGACTACCACATAACAGTGGGAAGTATTATTAATAAATGTAAAAACAGCAAAGCTATTTCATATTAAATAAGGAATTCGGTACATTTGCTATTTCAGATTACATAAGGAACAAGACAAGTACAGTACTTTTGCTATTATTTTATTCAGCATTGTTTGCAGGTTCTAATCAATGCAGCTAAATAAAATAGAGTAGGAACAGAGGAACAAGAAATAAGATTATACTTTTGTATAAAATGTCACTGCTAAAAATTACAAACCACTTGAATAAGAATTTTTTGAAGTGGCAACATACAAGATTTAATTTATATTATAGCTTTTTCTCTACTCTAGACATAAAAACCTAGAAACAGAATAGGAAAAGTACTAAATATAATGATCTCACACTATAAATTATTTATGAATACATTTGACAAGAAAGCCAGAGGACTTTTAAGAAAAAAACTACAACAAAAATCTAATTGATGGAGAAATGAAAAGACATTTGTCTTCTCAGACATAAACATTTAATATCATAATAATGCCAGGCTTCCATTGTTAACATATAATTTATGGTCATTTCCCATCAGAGACATAGAATTTTCTTAATTGAATGAAATTAATGTTCATTTGAAAGAACAAATGCTCAGGTATAGACAAGAAAGTCTGAAATAAAACAATAATTACATGGCAATTACTTTATGAGTTAGCTTAAAGTATAAACACATCCTGGGAAGCCAATTTGACACAGTGGTTCTCACGTTAACCCAGATCAGAATCTGCTGGAGGGCTGGTTAAAACAGGTTGGTGGGCCATACCTTGAATATCAGATTCTATAGGCCTGGATTCAGTCCAAGATTTTGCATTTCTAAAAGAGTTTGCTGATATCTCTGGGCTAGCAAATACTCTGAGAAAGGATCCTATAGTAAATCAGCAGAGTGTTGGCAAAAACTTTTTTTAAAAGACATGTTCCATGTGAAACATCCAAAGCAATCTGTGGAAAACTGCGAGCACCAAAGGATTGCATAACTCCACTCCTATGGCATTTCCAGTGGTTGTAGTCTTCTTGTTATTTAGTCTTCTTGTTAATTTGCAGGGGTTACTAAATGGACTGGGAAGAACTTCCTATGTTCTCCTGAGTTATAAGGAAATATTTCCAATTGGTGCTAAACAAAGTCATAAATCAAATATTAGCAAATGGAATCAAGCACTAAAAAAGAAGACTAATTATTGGAACAGGTGAGAGGAGCCAGAAATTAACCTGAGTGTTGAATAAATGACAAAGGATATGCATGAAGTGTGACTGAGTAAGAAAGGAAGATGGATAAAAGTTAGTATAATGTGAGTGAAAACAAATTTAATACTAGCAGGTAAGACTACATATGTATGTATATACAAGGTTAATGTGGGTTGACAGAAGAGAAGGGGTGTCCAGCCAGAGAGAAAGGAAAAGAATCAGTACTAAAATGTTACCTATCGGTATGATATAATCATGTTTATGCATTTGTGTAAAATTCCTCATGGTCATAATTAATGGTATTTAGAATGGAGATTGAACTGAGATCCAAAGACAATCAAAACTACATTTCAAAGGGAGACATCAGATGCCCAATTTATCTTTCATTTTACAATTAAAAAATAATGAGTTATCCCCTCTCATCCTTGGTTTCACTTTCTGTGGTTTTTATTTATTCATGACCAACCATGGTCCAAAATCATCAAACGGAAAACTCCAGAAACAACACAAAAGTTGTAATTTGGGTGCCATTCTGAGTAGCATGAAACTCTCTCTCTCTCTCCCAGTCTCCCTGCCCATCTGCTTGTCCAGCATCCAAGCTGCCATCTGACACCCCACCACCACCACCACACAAACACCTGTTAAGTTAATCAGTCTCCATTTGCGCTGTCAGGCCAACTGTGGCATCATCATGACAGTCAGAGGACTACAGGGATGGAGGGCTCACAAATTCCTGGACCCTCAACCTGTTACTCACCAAAAGCATGTTTTATGTTTTCTTCTAAAATAGTCATGACTTTAAACGTGGTTTTTGCTCAAACCTGTGATTCTTCACTTGGGCCTACAAATGCCCAATGTGTAACTAAAAATGGAACAAACCTTGACCTTTGCTTTGTAAAACTCTAGGTCCAGTCCTTCTCAGCTCTTTATATAATAAGCAGATTAGTCATTTAGGGAGTATCTGTCTATAAATTGAGAAAAGAGAGTTTAATTTACCTCTGTCTTAGTTATTTTTCTTGTTGCTGAGATAAAACACCTGACCTCCAAATTAAGGAAGGAAAGGTTTATTTAGCTCACAGTTTGTGGAAGTTTTGGTCCATAATCAGCTGGCTCCAAGGCAAGTGACACATGGTAGAGAAGCAACAGTTCATGGGGGTGGAAGACAGCAAAATCAAAAACAGCAAAATGAGGAGGAGCATGACAGAAGACTCCTTCTGAACCCTTATATTATAGCTAGGCTACCCACTCTAGGGCTGGTGTAGCACTCACATACATAATCCCAGCATTGGACCATGAATTGATCACAAATTCTAGAAACCTGCTCCCAAGACTGAATGAGGCTTTGGAGGGACATCCAAATATAAACCACAACATTCCACCCCTCCCCACACCCACCAAGATTTATGTACATCCTTTATCCATAAGGAATTTAGTCTACCTCTAAGAGTTATCAAAATCCTAACAGTTTAATCATTGTTGAAAAATCCAAGTCCCAAGTCTCCTCTAACATTTAAGGCAAACTCTTAGCTGTGAGCCCCTGTACAAATGAAAAAGTCAAACACTCCAAACATTCAATGGTACAAAACAGTCCTTTCCACTCCAAAAGTTACAAACAGGGACTACAAAGGATTGGGACCAAAGCAAGTCCAAAATTCAGCAGTGCAAACATTAAGTCCTGCAGTTCCATGTGAAACATCCAAAGCAATCTGTGGAAAATTATGAGCACCAAAGGACTGCATAACTCCACTTCTATGTCATTTCCAGTGGTTGTAGCTGCCTGGGCTTCTCTCTTAGGCCCACTCTGCTCAATTCTTGCAGCTTTCCTTGGACAATCCATGCTTCTGGTTTTTCCAAACTTCTAGGGTCTCCTCTGCACCTTTGGCTTCACATACTGCCCTATCAGGGGCACACTGCCTGGGCTACCAGGTTTTCTTCTGAAATCTGGGTGGAATCCTTTTTAACCTCAGAACTGTTGCATTCTGCATGCTCCTAAAACCAGCACCATATGAATGATGCCAGAGTCTGCTGCCATCAGGAGCAGGAGCCAGGCTTTCTTCTCTGTTGGCTGTAGAGGGTCAAGTGCCTGAATCACTGGGCACCCTGAATCCAATTCCAAGGAACAAATTCTCTAGGCTGCTGCCATTCTGGAACCTGGTGCAGCTTCTGCCATTTTGGAACCTTGTGTGGCCACTAGCACGATTCTGGAACATAATGTGGCTGCCACAATTCTGAAACAAGGGTGCTCTGCAGCTTTCTTCTCAAAGGAAAGTCTTTCACTTTTGCAGTTTTGAGGCTACAAAGGGTGAAGACTTGCTGCTTCTTGTGATCCCCTCAGGTCATCTTTTATATTCTCCTGTTCCTTCTCAGCAATTGATATCTCCTCAGCCCTATCTCTGCAGTCCACAGCTTTACTGGAGCTTCCTTTCTGGCTAAACTCACAGTGTCTTAAATCATTTTGATGGGCTCTTTGATCTTGATTTGCAACATAAATCTGGCTTAAAGTTCCCAACAAAAGCCATGCCACAGCCTCAACATTCAACTGCCTTGAAATTTCTTCTACCAGATTAATTAGTCCACTGCCCTTAATCTTAGACTCAGGCAAAGTCTCTGGACACAAGCAAAATGCAGACAAATTTTCTGCCAAGCCATAACATACAGTGTCTGGACTCCAGCAGCCAATGTAGTCCTTTCTAGCAGAAACCTCTCAAGCTTGGTCTTTATCAGCAGGATATCTACAGCCTTCTAGTCTTCTGAGTTCAGACCAGAATCTCCCATACGGAACAGGCTAAGGTGTTCCAGCTGTACTCTGTCAGGTGACATCTCCGAGGCTTTCCAAATTTCCCACAAGCCATTCACAAAGGCTCTTGAGCAACATGTCAGGTACAGTCACAGCAATGACCCCCACTTCTGTAGTACCAAATTCTGTCCTGGTAAATTTTCTCCCATTGCTGAGACAAAATATCTGACACCCAAAATGAAGGGAGGAAAAATTTATTTAGCTAGTTTGTAGAGATTTCAGTCCATAAACTGCTGGGTCCAAGGTAGATTGGCTCATGGCAGAGGGCAACAGTTCATGGTGGTGGAAGACAGCAAAATCAACAAAAGCAAAAAAAGGAGAGCATGGAATAAAGACTTTCTGTCCCTTATATTGTATGTAGGCTACTATCTTAGGGTGGGTGTAGCACTCACATCCATAAACCCAGCATTGGACCATGAATCAATCACAAATTCTAGAAACCTGCCCCTATGACTGCATGAGGCTTTATGAAAGGAGGGTTTAATTTACCTCTGTCTTGGTTATTTTTCTCTCGTTGCTGAGAGAAAAGGAAAACACTCAACAAAACACCCAAAACCCAAAATTAAGACAAAAATCATAACAAACACAAATCATAACAACTTCTTATCCTATCTTACTGCCTTTCAAAATAGACATGTACACCCAGAAGTTTCCATTCCCCTAAACCTGTGATCACCCCTACATTCCAGGAGAGCCTCACATGACTGAGACTAACCCAAGACGTGAGATTCCTCACTTGGAACCAAACTGCCCTGAGAGTCACCAGGATTTCTTTAGGAGCTACAAAACCAGGACTGAGGTAATTATCAACAGGCCCGAACATGCCACAGTACCCCATAAAACTGGTCTTCAGTCTTTGGTAAATGGTCCCGTCTGATTCTGTTTGTCAGCGTGCGCCCCCTCCAGCTACTCAAGCTGGATGGAGTCCTCCCTCTTTCCATTTAAAGCTTTTGCCTGTAAATTCATAATCAGTTTGGTTTTAATTACCACTGAAATAAGGACTCGTACTAGACCGTATCACAGTGCTTAGATTCAAGTCATTCATATTTTATTTAGCAGTGGCTTCAAAGCACAAAAGCAATGATGTTGACAACTCAGACACGCCAAAGAGGTTCTAAAATGCTTCCTTTAAGCAAAAAGTTGAAAGTTCTTGATTTAATAAGGAAAAAACATAGTATATATAGGATTTGGTACTATTGTCAATACCATGCATACACTGGGTGTTTCGGAATTTCCTCCCCATTGATAAGGGTAGTTAAGTCCCTCCCATAACCTGTAATAAATGACTAATACTTTTTTGAGTATTACTGATCCAGACAGCAAACAGAAACAAAGCCCTCTTGTCATGTAGCTCACATTCTGGTGACTCTGCATCAGAGTATTCATCAAAAACAAAGTGAGGGAAACATGTTATTGGTATCTTCACATCTATCCACATCACAGGCATTAAAATACCAGAGGCTGACACAGTTGGGGAGAGGATGTTCAGAAAAATAAAAAACATCTGCAGGTTGTGAATCCTTACTTTCCAGTGGGGAAAGGTGAACACCATAGCCTCCTCTCCAGCCCCAAGAAGGCTGGATATAATGCGGATTCCTCTAGTGGGACTCCTGCAGCTCAGGGATAGCCTGGACTGAGTCTGACTTCTGTCTGGAAAATCTAAAGGGCTTACTCTATGCTCACAGGATAGAGGTAAAAAAAAAAAAAAAAGTGATTGGAATGTGTATTCTCCATTCCCAGAAGCTGTAGAAAACAGAGTGATCTCATAATTTTTCAGCACAGTGAGGTCACTTTTGAGCATGAAGGTGTTATACTGGGACAACAGGCAGGATGGTCCTTGAAAGGCTGGATCAATGGCCCCACAGGGACAAGATGAGGTTCTCATGAACCAACAGGCCCTGTAAGATAGCTGGTATGGGCTTCCGGGAGGGTCACTGAAGAGGGACAGCAGACTTCAGTGCAGAGAAGCTGCAGGTATCACTGAAGCCTTAGGGGCTAGCAAAAAGGGAAGTGACCAAATGGGGTGGAGATGCCTTAAACTGATATGGGAACCATAGCAAGTGTCGTGTTCCTGAGCCCTGGAAGTTAGAGGGTGTCCTTAAAAACACTAAAAAAGACCATCTGAGAAACAGGTGGCTTTAACTGTCTGCTAAGTTCAGAGGTCTGAGACAGCAGAACAGCCCAATAGTCCAGCCAATAGGAAAGCCCTTTCCTCTGCCCCAACGTTATGCCTTATAATACAGAAACCAGAGCCCTGGACCTGGAGGAGAAACAGGAGCAAGACAAATCAACCAAGCCCCTCCTATAACCTGGGGCAGGGAAAGAGTGCCAACAGTGATGGTGACTTTAACTGAATTTGCACCTTGACACATTTCAAGTGACTGTAGCACAGAACATCTGTCTTGTCTAAGAATGGTTAGGAAAAGCTGCCCATGTTTTGGACAAATTGCAGAGGAAGGATCAAACTAAAGGATGCTGGGAGACAAAAGGTAGAGTTGCTTTATTTTAATAATGCATTTGTTCAATTTAAGAATTACATTATAAGACACTTCAGTGAATTATATCCAGAAAAATTTTCCCCCTCCATCAGAAGAAAGTTATCTATGTGCTCAGAGTAGGGGAAACCATATTTTGGGGGCAATTTACAGCTGTGGAATTCTAGCATCCTAATCAGAATTATTTCTGGCACTGACTTCCCCCATTCCCTGTGAAGGATTTTGTGTGAGAAGCAAATGTTTGTCTGAGGAGAAGAGAGACACCCTTGTTAGAGTGGAAAGGCAGAACTGTTCCTTTCACAGGCTAGGGAAAGGCAAGGCTTGTGGGGATTTTGAAGTTGTAGTGACCCAGTCCTTCCTGAAGCTGCTAGCAGAATAGTTGTCAGGAGAGCCCGATTTTTCTCAGATTCAGAGACTACATGTGTAGGACACTCTGAGGAACACTGGGGTCCAAGAGATGGAAGACAGGAACCTTACCAGCATCACCCTACAGCTGAGGGCAACAGGGTAACCATGGTGACTGCTACAGAACAGCCCATGGGAGCCGCCTGTGTACCAGGTACCGCTCCAAATCTCACATGTCTAAAGGGTGGGGAGGACCCCTCCAACACCGCTGAGACAGAGTTTCTCGCCCCTCTGGTGAGGGACTCTTAGAGCGACATTGAATTTGAGTGAATTAACAGCCACTCTGGAGCACAACACACTTTGGCTACATCCATCTGTGCTCCGAGCATGTAGGTAAGGCAAACGCATGAAATGCGGAGGTGAGAGATTTTCACATTTCCCTACAATTGCTCAAGGTTGATTACTTTGATCTTTAAATTGAGCTCATCATCCCAAGGTGAGACTGGGAAAGAAATTAACCTGACACAGTGCTAATTCTACATTCTATGGCATTCTCCTAGGATTGATTCTATTTCCTCTATCAGCTTGTGTTCCAGCGCAGGAGGAATATAATTACTTTGTCACTACTCTCCAATGCATTTTGCTGTGCTTAACTGTGGCTGTGTGTCTCAGACGGTCTTCTAAATTCAGAGGAGGCCCACGGATCGCTTCTACTCTGCTTGCCTCCCTTCCCTTCCCTTCCCTTCCCTGCCCTGCCCTGCCCTGCCCTGCCCTGCCCTGCCCTGCTATACCCTTCCCTTCCTTTCCTTTTTTCCTTGCTTCCTCTCCCCATCTCTCTCTGTTTTTGCTCTGTTTAGAGGATCCTATTGGCTCTGTGTTGATAAATCTTGTATTTTCCCAGCCCAAACTCTCCCCTGAATTCTAGACTTGAGTATAAAACTGTCTACTCTGCTTGTCCACTTGGGCATCTAATGACCATCTCAAACTAAAGTCCAAAGCATAATTCTTAAAACTGTCATTGTCTCTAAAAATAGAAAAAAAAATACAACCAACAATACACCTGCCATATTCCTTCCCCTGTGGGCTTCTATATTTCATTAATGGCAGTTGCCCATACTGCTTGCTAGGAGTTATTCTTGCTATTTTTTTTTAAATTTTATTTATTTATTTATTTATTTATTTAGCCTCAGATTCATCAGATCTGGCTCAGCAGCAAGGTTTGTCCCTACCTTCTTCTTCCCACGCTGCCCTGTTATTGTTTCCTAACTGGTCTCCATGCTTCAGTGTCTCCCTCTGCTGAACAGGGCTTGTCTCTAAACAGGGGCCAAGATAAAGACGTAAACACATAGACTGGAGCATGGCACACTTCTCTGCACAGAACATGCCTGTGGGCTTTGATTCACACTCGAGATAAAGTTAAGTATCTTTACCTACAAGGATATGAGGATCTTTCAAGGGCTCCATGATTTGGTCCCTATCTTTATGTCCTTTTGCTGTGATGTCAAATTTCTACAAATTTAATGCCTTAAAACAACACAGACATACTCTTTTCCAACTTTGGAGGTTAGAAGTGTGACATCAAAGGGTCCACAACTGCATTCCTGCTAGAGACTTTAGGGAAGAATCTATTTCCTTGTCTCTGGCAGCCTCTGGAGATTGGCTGTCTTCCGTGACTTTCCATCTCCTTCTTCTGCCTTCAAAGCCAGCAGTGTGGCTTCTTCCGCCCTCTCTGACCTCTGCTTTTGTCCTTACTTCTATTTCTCTGGCTTTCCTGCTTTCTTTGTACAATGGCCCTTCTGATTACACTGATTCCACGTGGCTAATCCAGGAGAGTCTCCTCCATCTCAAGAGCCTTAGTTTAATCCCATTTGCAAATTCCTTTCATCATGTGAGCCAACCCAGTCTCAAAATCTGGAGTTGGGACATGGACATCTATGAGGTGCCTTTATTCTGCCTGTTACACCACTTGCCTGTAACTTTGACTTCTATTCCTACATCAATACTTTGGCTTTAACCACAGTGGCCATCTTACTAAGTCTGGACATCAGAGAGCGTGTTTAGATTACTGCTAACTTCTCAGGGAGGCCTTCTTCTTCCTATCCTATAATATTTTATTCCTTTAACCTACTTTATTTTTGCAGTGCTTATTATTGACCATTACACACACACACACACACACACACACACACGTATATATATATTTTCGTTTGTGTGTTTCATCTTTTTCTTTTTCTTCTGCCATGCTACATTCTATAAAAATGGTGAGACATTTATGTCTACATATGCATAGATATATGCGCACATACACATTTGCTTTGTTTGTGCCTGTTGCATTCTCAGTGTCTAGAAAAGTATGTGGCACAAAATAGCTACTCGAAAGAATTTGAGGCCGTGTGAATAATTAACGAAACTGGGTAAATATGGGATTCAAAAAGAATGAGAAGCCATCTTTAAGGGGCTTAGAACTTGGGCGCGTTTTAAATTTCTAAGCTGAAAGTCTCTCTCTCTTTTGAGCAGGGTGCATTTGGACTCCAAGTGACTTCCTCGTGTAGTTTCGGGGCAGGTCCAGGAGCTGAGGAGGTGTGAGCTCCCTGTTTCCTTGGCCTCCACCAAGGCACTGGACAGAGCTGAAGCACGACCCTGCCATGCCACCAAATGCCATGAAAATCAATGGAATGCAAAAGTGGACAAGGCTCACCCCAGGACTGGGAGCAGCAAGCCCTGAGGCCATGAAGTCACCATGCTTCCACATTGATCTCTTGGCAGTGATGGTGGATGTTGGTGGCAATCTCATTTTAAAAATAATAAAATAAAATAAAATAAAATAAAATAAAATAAAATAAAATAAATAAAATAAAATAAAATATGTCTTTCTCTCGGAAAATGAGTTTGTGGGACAGAATGAGCAACTCGGAGAAGCGCCACACTATAACCAAAACAAATACACAGAGTGAGATTCACTGACCCAGAGCAAAGAAATTGCCATGTTTTTGACTATCACACATCTTTGGCTCTCTATCCCTATGGTTCTATTTTTATCCTTTCTCTCCTTTGGGGAGAAATTCACAGGAGCATTGCAAACATTGCCTTCCAGCCTGAAAACCAGGAAGGAACCACAAAAGTAACAAACTTATTTCCATAGTAACAGGCTGCAGGACTATTGCTGCTGCCAGGAGAACGAGTTGAGTTGATTCATTCCAGCAAAGGATGCATTCACAATTCTATGATGTGAATGGCTCCGAGAAGTCAGTCTGGGCGTCCAGAGAAAGAGGCAGCTCAGAAAAGCTCAGGGTGGGTCCTACATCCTCAGCAACAGTGCGACACACTTCTAACACAGATTCAGAAGGAAGTAGCAAGTTTCCTCTGCTTTGAAGGGAGTGATTCATCATCTCCGTGACCTACAAAGTCCTTGCCCCCTGTGGGGAATGTCCTTTAGAAAAAGCTTCATTATTAAATCGAGCTGGGCCCACATGACAACTGCAAGTCACAGCAGCCCAAGTGGAGTATGTGGCCTGAGGTGCTCCGGAAGGGACTGGGGCCAAGGCTTCTTGTCCCTTCAGGGTCTAACATTTCAGCAACTGCTGCATCCCTGTAGCATGCCAGATCCTGCATTGTGAATCCAGGTAAAATTTCTTGTGTTCATTTGTCCATGAAGCCAGTCAACAAGCAATTAGCACATGCCTTTTGGGGGGGGGGGGCGGCATGGCACCAAGGATCCCAGAGGAGTGAGAAAAGGTGGTTGCTTTGCTCTTGATGAATTCACATTCTACTGGAGCATAGAGATGCATAACAAAGCCACAGCAGGGCGCCAGGTACCTAGGGCTGAGGGAGCTCAGGGGAGAGAGCCCACCTCCATGATATGGCTGGGGTGAATGAGATTTTGTGAGTGAAAATTCTTACCAGGGAAATTCTAAACCGCATGTCCA
Source organism: Dolichotis patagonum (assembly GCA_004027295.1). Taxonomy (NCBI): domain Eukaryota; kingdom Metazoa; phylum Chordata; class Mammalia; order Rodentia; family Caviidae; genus Dolichotis; species Dolichotis patagonum. Next base: position 148,766 of record PVJX010000317.1, read on the forward strand.
CTCCATGAAGGTGGAAAAAGGCCAGAGTGTTTGCAGCGCATCAGGGACTTTTTGTGATGGGTGTGGGTGCGGGAGCCAAAATGTGAGTGTGGTCAGAGTGTGGTAATGTCTGTGCAGGATCTCGAAATTTCTCCAGAGCACCCAGGCTTCATCTGCTGGGCTGTGTCTATGGTTTGGGGAGACAGCTCTCTTAGCACATCTCGGGGCAAGGAGGCCAGAGCGGGGTCTCTGGAAGGATTAGAAAAATAGATGACAAATACATGAACTGAGGTGGTCACAGTGCAGTAGGGAAGGGGATGAGGTGAGGTGTGCCTAACGTTAGAGGGTCAGCACTACTTGAGGAGGGGGACATGGACAGGGCAGGGGCTGAGGGGTAAGGAGAAACACAGGTGGTAAGGCAAGCCTGGAGCCTACAGCTACTATGCTGCCTAAATGAATTCAGAGGTATGTGATAATGCAGGTATCTGATAATGCAGGTATCTGAGAAATGTGTCACACAGGAGGAAGGGCACATCCAAAGGCAGAATGGAAGCGGCTTTGAGGGCATGACCCACTCAACTTGGGACCTGTGGAGTTTGATGGAGCTGCAGGCCAGCTGGGGGGGCACACATGTTAAGAAGGAGCAACAGAAGCATGGAGTTGAGTTCTGGGGTTAGAGATAGAGTCAGGAAATCATCGAAGTCCAGAAGGAAACCATGGCCATGAATAAGGCCTGCTTAAATTTAGGGATTACAAAATAAGAGAAGAGGGAGTGGGACTTGGACAATAGAAATATTTGAGGCACTGAAAGTAGAAAAGACCAAGAAACAAGGATCAAACAATCCAGGATAACCAAAAGAGTAAAGCATTTTAAAATTCAAAAGAATAGCTGGGTAGGATTGTGTATTCTGGGAGGCCGAGGCAGGAGGATTACAAGTTTACAATTGCCAACCCAGGCAATTTAGTGAGACCTTGTCTCAAAATAAAAAATACCAAAAAGGGCTGGGATGTAGCTCAATGCAAAGGCCCTGGGTTCAGTCTCCAGTGCTGTAAAAACAAAACAAAACAAAACCCAAAGGACTACAATGGCTACAGGTTTATTTATGAAGGGGTATATCTGTCTGCTTTCTGGTTTAGTGTGAGGTCAAGTGCTATATAAAGAAAATGGCTGTGTCTAGCTCATAGTTATAGATACTGAAAGTGCACACAGCATGACGCTGGCTCCAGGGAAGGTCCCCTGGGTGTGTCCCATTATAATGGATGGTGTCCTAGCAGGGACACATGCAAAAGGAAGCTGTCACATGGCAAGGCAGGAAGCCGGAGAGTGAGATGGGACCAACTGGGGTCCCTCAGGAACTGTAGGGACCCTTTCCAGGGGAAGGCAACCAAGTGACTAAAACCCCACCTCTTAAAGGATTCCTGGCCTATCATCATGTGTAGACTGAAGACCATGCTTCCAACACAGGAACCCTTGGGGGACACACATAAAACACAGCAGTAGATGGTGAAAACTTTCTAATAACTGACTGTAGTGATGGTTACATAACTTCAGATATGCTAAAAACCATCAAATTGTGCCTTTATATGGGAGAAATGCCTGGTATATACACTGTATCACAATAAAACTGTTATTTAAAGAAAGGGGATTTATAAAGACAATGCATATAGCACTCTAGGAAGCTGAGGCAGGAGGGTTGCAAGTTTGAGCCCAGCCTGGGCAATTTAGTGAATTAGCAAGACCCTATCTCAAAATAAAAATGAATTTTAAAAAAGGACTGAAGCTGTAGCTCAGGGCAAAAGTCCTGAGTTCAATTCTCAGGACTGTTAAAAAAACAAAGGCCAAAGGGCAAGAAAGAGAAGTAGGCTTTGAGTTTGCCAATAAGGAAGGTCTAGTGTTGATCTCAGGCAAGGAGACGCCAGTGAAGGTGGAGACAGTCATATCGCTTTGGCTCGGAAGACCAGGGAGTCCTTGCTTTTGGGATAGGTCAGTCACTAGCAGGTTTGTAAACAGGGTCAGGAGCCCTGTAGGTAACATGTTGAAGGAGAAAGAGAAAGGAGTGGAATGACAGAGCCTTAAAACTACCAGCGTTTATAACGTGCCTTCCTGGCATGTAATACACGGAATACACATGTCTGACAAACTACACAGCTTGAATATAGTGGTGGCAAACCTGTGGCAGGCATGCTGGCATGGGCTAACTTCTATCATTGAAGGCTCTAAAAGGTTCATCATCACTGGACTAGAGATTTAAGGGGGAGAGGCCAGATCTTATTTATCCTGATATTCAGAATTTCCTGCTTGGTGTCTACCACATAAATGTGCAATAAGTATTGAGATACACAGGACCTCAGACAGAATGGATGCTTTATTGCTATTTACTATTTACTGATTTGATTGTCAGACATTGTGTCTTGTATTAACTTACATATCTCTCATTATTATTCAGATCTGATAGATTTTTTTCAAATGCTTATGAAGCTTCTATTTTTTTTTTCTGATTTCACTTATCTTCCATCCCTGATTTTTACTTTTTCCTCATTTAACTATTATTATCTCAGATCTTTTCCTCAGGAAATAAAGATCCAAACTTCTCTGTCATAACTGCTGCAGATATTCTCTGCAGTGGATGTCTTGTCTTTCAGCGTTATTTGTGCTGGAGGAGGTTTGACAGTCTTAGAAAGCCCTCCTCTGCCAGAAGCCCGAAAAGGATTCTATTTTCTTTTACATTTTTGTATGGTATGGAGACTAAAGAAGTTACTTTTCCAATACATTTGGAGTTTGTTTTGGTGTACAGAAATGAGGTGAGGACCACAGTTATTTTTTTTCCCCAAAATTCCTAGTTTTTAGAAAGCTTAAAATAATTAGGATGCAATGCAGCCAAGCAAATCTCAACTTAAGGAGCTGCGACACTTCTCTAAAAAACCAATAGGCTCGGTTTAATTTTTTTGTTTTGTTTTACTAGTTCATGACTTTAGAATATCATTGTTACAGCCCAATTTTCTCCATAAATAAGTTTAAGCCACTAGTTTTCAGTTTGAAGATCTTCCACACTTTTTGGTTGTCACAATTTGAGGATACAGTGATGAGAGGCCAGCAATAGTGTTAAACAGGCTTCACTGAAAGAATTCTTGACCCCCAGTGTCGATAATATTGAAGCCAGCAAACCCTGTTTCAACCTGAAAAGTACGAACTAGTTGAAATAAGATGTCTTTGGGAGTCTAAGGCCTAGTTCCGATGTCAAAAAGAAAATGCTATGAGACGCACCACTAAGGTCTCCTTCTGAGCCTCTTTTCGTTCCCTCTCATTTCAGGGTTTGGCCATTTGGGGAAGAGAGGGGGCAGGAAAGGCTAAAAAAATATTAGCAGCTCACAGGTCAGCCTGGAGTAGCTGCGAACGCTTGACTGGTTTCCCAGGACGCCACCCAGGAAGATATCACAGAGCCAATAAACTCTTCCAACATTTATCAACCTTACCAAAACTGGTCTCTTGTATTCTGTCAAAGACATCAAGCTCCCAGAGCTGCTGACACTGGGTTCCGGTCTCTGCCTAGTACTCAGGGTCCTCATCGACATCCCAAAGTCCTGCTAGTGAGTAAGCTTGTCGATTTATGGTGCCTCCTTCGTCATAAGCAATGCCCTTATTTTTACAGGGGTTTATTTCTACCTTAACCCATTGCTGCCTCCACTGACTTCAACACTGTAGCTTTACTCTACAGTATTGTTTACTATCCCATTGACCGAGTCCAAATTACTTTTCCCATCATTACTTGAAACAGTTTTTCCTCTTCATATTCTCAAGTTTTTATTGTTTATTCCAGAAAGAATTAAGATACACCTGTCATTTCAATAAAAGTTTCATTAGAATTCTGATTCAAAACACATTAAGCTATACATTAATCAGAAGAAAAGTGAAACCTATATATTTATTTGCTTTCTGAGAGCTTTATTCTCCAGTTTTTCTCTTCCTGCACTCCTCCCTGCCTTCCTTTCCCTTTCCTCTTTCTTTCTGCTTCCCTTTCCTTCCTGTTCTTTCGCTGGGAATCGAAGCCAGGGTTTTGTACATGCTAGATGAGATCTCTACAATTAATTAGCACCCTCAGTTCTCAATGCTCTGTGTTTCTTATTAAGATTAGTCCTGTGTGCTTTAAATTTTTGCTATTGTTAGAAATGAATTCCCTTTTCATCTTCCTGTCTGATTATTGATATATGCTGACTCCGTAATATGTGCACTGTATTTCGCTTCCTTGAATTCTGTTTTTCATTCTACTGCTATTTTCAGTAATTCTCTCGACGATTTTATCTCATTTTAATTGTTCCTCTTGTTTTGATCTCATTGAATTCCCTACGGCTTTCAGAAAATGTTAAACAGGGCAACCATGATTTTTCATTCAGTTAACAAATGACTTGTTTCGTTTCTGGTTTGGGTGGCAATGCCGACCTGCGACAGCTTAGGTTGGCCTAATTTCCTCCACTTCCGGGTGAGATTTCCAATTATCTACCATGGGGCCCAGACTGTTACAAATATCACTCATGACAGGTGGTCAACAAAATTCTCTGTAAGAGTTGTGAACGAATGCCAAAAATAATGAAAAGGAAAACAAAATGGCCTTTAGAGAAAGAGACCTGAGAAGAAGAATTGGACCTCCCAGATCTGTGATGACTGAGGCCCGGGATTAGTGCAATCAACCAACCAACACAGAAAACACCAGACTCCAGCTGAGGACAAAGCAATATGTAAATAGTTCTCCTAAATAGTTCCATGGCATCACTACCTCAGAATCGAAAGTAGCCAGAGAGATACTATAAATTTCAGTTAATAAACTTGGAACCACACTGACCATAAAGATAGCTCAATGTGCTTATTTCCTGAAAATAATGAACTCCGTAAGCTATCTAAAATAGGAATAGGGTGCCCTATATAAGGCCTGCTGTGTCTCAGAGGCCAGTCTGGTTCTACAAAGGGCACCAATTATTCTGAAAAGGACACACACAATTATCTTTCAATTTCAATCATACACACTTCAATTTTTTTTTTTTTTTTGAACAGTCCATTCATTTGGAGTCATTGCACAGACGTGAGGAAGGATGTGATTTGATTGGTAGTGTCACTCACTTTCCTTTGCAGGACAATAAGCCTCACATATAATATGAATATCTGAGAATCTGGGACTACATAAGCGCGACACTTGAGGGTTGAGTTGTCAAAAAACATCATCTCGCTTTATGCACTCAGCAGGTTCCTAGAAAACTTTTTCTGTCTTGCCAGTTCAGCACTTCCTAATGTTTAATAAAAGATTAGGTTTCCAAAATAATAATAAGAAAAAAATGAAATAGCTGAGCAGATTAAAATGGAACTGTGCTTTTAAGTCTTGATGGACCAGGTCTCAAATTCTCACTAAAATACTCGTAAAAGAACAGAAAACAATAAACGCTGAAATCAGACCTCACTCTTGAAGGAATTCATAACTAAAAAGCCCATGGTGGTGGATCAACCAGCACTAGAGGAGGTCTTGCACATTTCCATTAAGCTTCCACTTCTAGAATGTGTGAGGAAAGGAGGAAGAAAGCCCCTCTGCCTCTCCTGAGGCCACGGGAGCCACACACTGACCCTCAGCATAGCTGGGTTCACCCGTTGCTGGGAGATCAGCCAGGGACCTGTTAGCTGCTCTCACCTCCCCTCCTACACTGGCCACTTTCTCAGTCCAGGCTGAGCCTTCAAATTGCCAACAGCATTCTGCTCTAGACAGAAGAGGGCTGGCGAACTTGCTGGGCAGAGGACACTCGCTTGCAGAACACTGTGTGTGTGCGCAAGATAGACAAAGAAGGTGCTGAAATAGACACTTTCCTCTACTTTGCTTTTCCACGGTTCAGGAGGGTCATGGGAAGATTCCATCTCAGTCCAGTAGAACCTATCTGAACGATCATTTGCTAAAAACAAGGCAAATACACCTAGAAATCTGCACGCAGCCCTGAAATGAATTCAGGGGAGAAATCAAGGCACGTGCATCAGCACCCAAAGTGCAGGTGAGGGGCACAGAGAACTTGCATGTGAGTTTTGCCTGTTGGTAAACATGAGTTTCTGTGCAAGGTTCAAACTGCAAAAACAAACTCCATCCTGACCTTCTCCTCTCACACAAGGTCATGGTCACAGGAGCGTAGTGGAACACACAGAGTGTTAAGTATAGATCTATAAAATTTACATACAATAAGAAGGAAAGAAATTGAACACTGATTCTTACCTTCAGTAGGATGCAAGATGACCCTGACAGGGGAAATGAGGAAGGGGGCTAAAGGAGAAAGACATCATCTTGGGTCTCAAAATACATCATCTTGGGTCTCAAAATGTAGGTAGTTCCTGTGATTTGCCTATGGTTTGGACCTCAGAGGTTCATATATTGGTGGCCTGGTCCCCAGTATAAAGGCATTGATGGTTGGTGGGACCTTTGAAAAGTAGGCCATTTTAAGAATTTTCGTTCTTTAAATTTTGGGTAGCTCATACTACAGAAACTATGCTATATTTAGCCTTTTGTGTTGAATTTATTTCACTTAGTATTATGGTCTCCAGTTCCATCCATTTTCCTACAAATGACTCAAATTTATCCTTCCTTCTAGCATATATATATATATATATATATATATATATATATATATAATATTTTCTTTATCCATTGATCTGTTGATGGGCATCTGGGATGTTTCCATAACTGAGCTGTTGTGAGTTGTGCTGCTATAAATATGCATATGCATATAACACCATAATATGATGACTTGAACTCTTTGGGAAAGATACCCAGATGTGGTGTAGCTGGATAAAATGAAATTTCTAATTTTAATTTTTTGAAGAATCTCCATATTCATCCATAGTGAGATGGCAGAAAATAGGAAAGTAGACTCCTTGGAGATGTGGAGAGGATCTAAGAAATCAGGGAAGGGGGAGGGCATGGGGGGAAAGTGGAAGTAAAAATGGTCAAGATATGAAATGCATAGGTGATTTCCCAAAATGAGTGTAATTACTACACACTGCAAACACATACTTGCTTGTAATTCAAGTATAACCAGAATCATGAAACAAGTTCTGTGACTATAATAGTGGAAAGAATTCAGTTCATGAACCAAGATACCACCATACTAATAAAATACATAAACTGAGGGAAACAAAAAAGAGGTGGAGCCAGGCATGGTGGCCCATGCCTGTAATCCAGCACTTGGGAGGCTGAGGCAAGAAGATTATTGGTAGTTCGAGGTCAGCCTTGGCTACATAGCAAGACTCTCAAAAAAAAAAAAAAGAAAGAAAGAAAAGAAAAGAAAGAAACGGAAGTGGGGCTTAGTGGGAGGTGTTTGCATCATAGGAGTGGTTACATCATTGTTCAAGATTGGAGTTGGCCTTCCAAGAATGAATTAGGGGTGGATCATTTAGTACAAGTATAGGTTATTCCGAAGCGGTTCAGCGTCCCCTCCATTCCTTCCACATGTGCCTCTCACCTGCAAGCTTCTGCTTCCCTGTGGCTTTTCTGTCATGCATGGAATAGCAGGAGGTGCTCATCAGAAGCCACGTAACTACTGTCATGTGCTCTTGGGCCCATTGAACCATTTCCTTAATAAGACTGTTTTCGTGATAGTATGAGAAAATGGACTAAGGTAGCAATGTTCAAATTCAGTATTCAACAAACAGTACTGTGGCACACGAAGAGAAAATATGCTACGAATCAGAATCAGCAGACAGAACAGAAAATATACGCAGACCTGGAGGGAATTTCAATATTGAAGCTTTCAGATATAGACCATCAAACAATGTGACCAACAATATTCATGGAGAAAAAATTCCAAGCTTGAAAATTTTGGCAACCAGTTGGAACTATGTAAAGTAACAGAGACATTGAAAATTTGTAAAAATAGAAATAAAGAACTGAAAAATATAATGACTAAAAATTACAAATCCAAAGCATAGATTTAACAGAAGATTAGATACAACTAAGAAAAAGACTTAGGAACTGAAATGTAGATCAGCAGAAATATTCTTGAATGAAACAGATAGAAGTAAGATAGTGTAAGAGACATGAAGGCCACAGTGAGACAGAAGACAGAACTCCAGAAGGAGAGGAGAGAGAAAATGGTCAAGGTACTATGTGGGAATTTAAAGGCTAAAATATACCATCCATTGTTTGAGGAAGCCCCATAAAGCCCAAGGGAGACGCATTAAAACAAACTCACAGCTAGACATCATAGTAAAACTGAAAAAATGGAAAAAAATCCAAAAGCAGCAAAAGCAAATTTGAAAGCAGGAAGCAGTAGAGAGACTGACAGTTGAGAGACAGTCTGCAAAGGAGTACTATTCAGACAGCAGTTACTTCAGCAACTGTAGAAGCAAAAAGACAACGAGTAAAATGGCTTTTCTGTGATAGGGAAATGATTATGTGCATGGGAATTTATTCCAGATGTGTGGGGCCTATCAGAAATCAGAAGACTAAGTTGTAATTACTGAACCCTTTGTAATCATATGTCTACAAAACCTATGCAACTATGCCTCAATGGCATTGGTGAAATTCAGCACAACTCAGTGCTGAATACTAAAATATAAAGAAACTCCATTCCCAGCAAACACACAGCTTTCCAAAAGGAAATCATTTGCCCAAACAGCCCTGATGTCACACCTTCTATAAAATGTCAAGAAGTAAGGCTAACGAGAAATGAATGGGTGCTTATGGAAAACAGTGAAAGTCTCTACTGAAATTTGTAAAGGGAAAATAAATATTTAGAGAGCCATTCTGTGTTCCTGAATTGCAAGTGCCTGTGTCTTAAAGGTCCTAAAAGTAATTTAATAAACATCTCAGTGATATTTATTTTAGAATTGAAAAAAACCATTCTGAAGTTCATATGAATAAACAAACAGAGAAGAATAACATAGGAGGACCAGATCTCCAGCTATCAAAGTATATAATACACAGAGTCAAGGCAAGTATGTTTGGATTACAGCTGAGCAGGAGTAGCTGACATTGTGGAAAGAAAAAAACTCAGATATGGGAGGACTATGTACTATATTTTGGAGTAATCAAGATAATATGGTAATAGCAAAATCATCAGCATTTGAATCCATGGCATAGACTATATCCACACTCATAATAGACATATTTAGGATATTTGGTTCTCTGGACAGTAAAGCAGGTGTAATCTTCATTATATTAAAAAAAATCCTCACCACATAGAAATGAGTTATAGAAAGATTGAAGGGTTTAATGTTACTAAATCAAACTATAAACCATAAAATTAGAAAGGTAAGTAACTAACCACTATGTAAGGTAAGCCTTTTAAATCGTAAAAGCAATGGAGCAAATAAAGTTGAAAACTGCTAGACCTGTCTACACTAAAATTTTAAAATGTTAGTATGCCAAAAAGCCCCATAAGAAATAAAGCTAAAAGACAAAGGAAGGTTTGTAAAGTAATTTCTATGATTGTGACAGGCCAACATTTAACATCCTGAGGCTCACAGCCTTTAGAGATCAGTTAAAAAGTATTTAAGGTCACAGGAAAAGAAAATGCAAATAGCTATGGTTATTTTTTTAAATGACAAGTTTCAATAAAAAAACTACTTTTGAAAGATCAACTTGGCAAAACTACACAATAGATTCAAATGTTCAGTGCCATAAAATGGCTACACACAGTCCCTTTGAGGAGATTGTAATTGGTGGCACCTCTCCTCTCCAGAATGTTCTGGTCATCACTAACAATACTTTATCTGGTAGAATCTGCCAATAGCTGAGCAAACTTGTCCAATTTTCAAGCTTGGGAAAGTGCAAAGTTTACAGGTAGATAATGTATTTCAGGTGCCGCCAAGAAGCAGGCAGTGAGGAGGAGTTCAGACACAAATCCAGAGTGTTGGAAAGTGTGGGGAGATGATTATGACATTCAGAATTCAGGTATAGTGTAATTGAAAAATATGATGACTGCTTAAAATTAAAAAAATTATAGTAAAAGACATATTGTCATTAATTCCCCTCAAAGTCCTCCCTATCACTTCAAACACACTGATCCCATCCTTCTTGTCTCCTTCTGAAGCACTTCTAAGAGTCTTGCTTCATGAATGTCTTTAATTGCACTGTTGCGACTGCCTCAATGGCCCGAGTCGATTAAAAATGTGTACCTTTCATGGTGATTTTGACTTTGGGGAAGAGTCAGAAGTTCCATGGTGCCAGATCTGGTAAATAAGGTAGAAGATGACACACTACCATGTTTTTATTTGATGGAAATAGTCATAAATATTTTGAATCAATTTAGGCAGTAGTGCAAGTAAAGACCCTCACAAAAGACAACTTCCAGAATTGCTTCAGAAAGCAGGAGAAAGATGGGATAAGTGTGCTCAAAGTGAAGTGAGTATCTTGAGGGGAATTCATGGCAATGTGTCTTTTATTGTAGTAAACATTTTACGTTTAAAATTTCATCATATATTTTAATCACACCTCATAGGAATCATTAGATTTCCAGAGCCCAAGCCAGCAGGCACAGGTAAAGGTCAAGTTAGAAGCCTCTGTCAGGAGCCAGGCACACAGCTCACACGCTGAACTGGATGGAAGCACTCATCCAAGAGCAGACACGCAGTTGGAGCACAGATCAGGCCCTGGGCGTGCTGAGGATTTCATGATAACAAGACTGATGTTGTCTTGCACCAACAACCTCACGTTGTAGTGCAGGGAATTGAAAAACAAGCTGAAAAACAAACAAGCATACAGAAAAGGAAAGTTTTCATGAGAATGCTGAAGAAGATAAACAGACCATTGAGGTAGGGTAGGACCCCAATTTACAAACCAAAATACAAAGAAGAGAGACTGGCAGCTGCTGAGATTGCAGGTGGGTCACACAGGGGGCAAATGGGTACACACCTCTGCACACAGTGTCTGTCCCTGCAGGAATAAATGGCTGCTTGTGCTTTTGAGGCACACAGCTTCACGCCACTCTCTGCCTTTGTGCATCTAGATCGGGAGATGCCCATGCTGGTGCAGACGATGGTGGCACAGGGGCAGGACTGGTGGTTCCCTGGTGGCTTTCTGCAGAGTGTGACCTTTTACCCTGGTAGACTATGGAGGATAGTGGTGCTCAGGGCATGGTCTGGGTGTGCTTCGTGAATGTTTCTTCTGGATTTTTCTAGCTTTGGATAACTGAACATTTAAGTGATCCACTTCATAAAGTATGGTCCAAGAGGCACTGTGTAAATTGCTAAATCAATTTTTTTAAAGCACAAATAAGGTTACAAAAATCAGTGGGATGAAGGTGATGCATTCCATCTCAAGGGTCTTTGGAATGCAGTGGTTCCCTCTCTGTGAGATCATTTTCACCCATGCTTGGGTGGCAACCCAAAATAACAAATTGGGAGCAATGTGCATAGAGGCTTTTTCTTGCTTACAAAGGTCAGCGATGCTCTTGTGCATAAAAGAGGAAGACACCACACAGGGACTCAACAGCAGCAGATAAAGAGCTAGAATGCAGTTAGAAAAAGCAGATGAGAAGCTAGAATGCAGTTAGAAAAAGACTTGGCCTCCACTTTTTGTTCTTCCACTGTGTAATTTTGATGCAAATGACTCAACTTCTGGGCCTCAATCTCCTTGTGGCTTAAGAGCCATAACATCTACCTTGCTGAGTATTAAATGGCCTTATAATGACAGCAGTAGCTCATCTACCTGAAACGCTTAAGTGCCAGGCACAATGTTCAGTACCCACTATGGATTCTCAGAAGTAAACAGCCCTAGACGAAAACAATTCAGTTCCCAGTTTAGAGCTGGCATTTGTGCCATGTGGAGAGCATACTGCTAGCTCTCTTACCAGTCTATAAGATGACTTGTCATGCTCTTATGTTATGTTCAAGAGTGTTAGATTTGATCACATTCTGTCTCCAGAGATGAAAAATTAACATAAAATGTGTACATCTATGCTTGTGAGCACGCATATGTGGGCTGTGTGAAACAATTGCTCTTTGAATCAGAAATATTTCACATACTGCATTTTTGTAGGGTTTAGCTCTAGGCTTTAGATTATTGTCCTAACTGTGTTTATTTGGTTCTGCTTCCTTTCAGACACATGATTTGTTTTTGCTGGTGTGCCCCTTCAGGCCCAAGTTAACTCACATCCATTTTTATTTTGTCCTTCTGAATTAGTGATCCACTGCCTCAATGGTCTCCTCTGCTCCTGACCTCCCCGTGAAGTACTCCAAATTCAGATTTCATCTCCCACACATCTGAGGTTCCGGTGTTGCAAAACTTGACTTTTCTCCTATGCTAACACCATATATTTGTTAAGAAATTGCATTGCTTTAGTTTGGAACTATCTTTTCTCTCAATTTAGACCCAATCACAGAGCATAGCCTTTGTGAGGGAGAGCTACTTTCACAGCCAAATGAAGACAGGACATAAATCAAAAAGTTAACATCGAAAGGTTTCTGTGGATGCTGGAGGAAGACCAAACCTAAAGGTGACCTGGGGAGCTGGACTGGGAATTGAAGATAAAAATTACTTTGCTTAATATTCAAAGTTCACTGGTTTAGGAGAAAAGCATGTTAAAAGGAATGCATTAAAAAATAATATAGCAATGTATAACTAGGCTGTTTTTTATTCAAAACCATCTCTCCTGTTCCTGACTTGGTGTCTTCACTGCATCCTCAAGAAGTAGGAAAGGGCAGGCACAGAATGTCTTCCTTACTGTGAAACGAAACTGAGGAAGAGGTGCTTACAGTGGTCAGCCAACCTTGACAAAACATCAAGCGTGTCTACACCCAGTACCAAGGAATTCACGGGATTTTGATTTGGACCGGAGGGCTGTTAACCTTAACCAGGAGGTCATTTAGGGGAAACAGTAATTCTAGTTGGGCACCTTTAGACTCTTTCACTGCTATAATTCAAGATCCATGTAATAAAGGCTTGATCCCAAATTTGGTGCTATTGGGAGGGGGCGGAACTTTTAAGAGGTGAGGCCTAGTGAGAGATTTTAGGTGATTGGGGTGTGGCCTTGAAGGGGATTATGGGACATCTGTTTCTTTCTCTTTTTCTTTGCTTCCTGGCTACCATGAGATAACCAGCTTCCTCCACCATGCACTAAAGCCTCCAAACTTGAGCCAAACTAAACCCTTTTTCCTATTGAGTTCATTTAACTCAGGAATTTGTTGCAATAATGGAAAACTGATCAATACGTGCATGTTTCATCTCTGGACACCAAATCTTAATGACTTCTACAGGATAATGAATTTCGAGTTTATCATTATGTCAAATCCATTTTCCTTATCAGGAATGGCTTTCAAGGTAGAATCATGTATATAAGCATAAGAATGTGCATGCTTCTTATGCACACATGCCACTGATTCTTCCTTTATACTAATGTTTACTGGTTAAAGGGCAAGCTAGTGCCAAAGGAAGTAGTTTGTGCCTGTGATTACAGGTCTATCAGTTTCTTATCCAATGATGATTTTTTACATCTGGGCATCTCAAATCTATGACATGAAATTCAGCAGACTCTCATCTGAAATTCAGAATAGCACTGGAATAAATGACATGTTACCTCATCTTTTTTGTCCTCCTGGGGATGCTTTAAATAGCAAGGCAGATTTGTCCCCAATTATGTGATAAGCTATCTGATGTCATTTGGTTCCCTTCGCTTGAATGTTCTGTATAGCATTGTATAGAGGGGATGCGTCAGTTGGGATCATGCAGGCTATGCTTTCGATTAGCACAGCTCAAAGAGACAGCTGATAACTACCTGTGCAGATCCAGAAGGACACAGGCTCCATCATCTTCTGCTGCAGCCATATGAACACTCGACCCTAGAGTCCCATGGTGGGGAAAGTACGTGGCAAAGAACCACCCAGATCTTAAGTGCTTCCCTCTGCAAAACAAACCCCATCACTTCTACTTGGGTTTCACTAGCTAATCAAGTCTTGTGGCTCTAACTCCCAGGGCTTGGAGAGGGTATTCCTCTTGTGCTGGAGTTCAAAAACACGGATGGATGCTTGCAATGTCTGTGGACTGGGTGTTTTCTGGCTTTGGTTGCGTGGCATGCACACATTACAGGGATACGACCCCAGCTGGGTCAACTGGACCCTCCCTCGATGGTGTCCAATCTGTGAATGCTTCCACTGAACAATCACAAACAGTTTATTTAGGCTGGAACAACAAAGAGCTAACCAGATTTGGAGACTGATGTCTCTGGAGACTCCTGTTTTTGAGTGCAAATATAGAAGAATATTAAAAAGAGCTCATCCATTCTTGCAGCCTCATCTTGCAGAAGCGCAATTATTTTCTGTTATCATTTCCCCAGGAGACTATCTTTGTTTTTTTTTCAATCTTTTTCCTTAGCCAATTTCTTTAGCTTTTTATGAATCTTGAGGGTTACCAATACCCTCTCAGTATATTGTTTCTGCTTGGTAAGAGTCTGCTTTGGTTACTTACTCCAAACAAATTCCCAAACAGAAAACAAAAGCCAAAACAAACAAACAAACAGATCAATTGACCAGGATTTTCTAGGTGCATGAGATACACAGACAGGTCTGGAAATGGGGAGAATACAAAGCATTAAGCCAATGACATCAGGTACTCAGCTCTATCACTTGCTTTGCTGCATGAACTTGAACAAGCCCCAAAACTTATCTAAAAAATGACAGTCTGGAACAACTTGGTCTTCAAAGTCCTTTCTGGCTCAAGTGGACCATGTATCATTTTGGGACTCTTAAAACAGGGACAAACCCTGAATTTTGGTGCCAAATTGAAACCAAGGCCAGGCCTCACAGATTGATAAATTGCTTTTCAACTGGTCAGTTTTCTGTGGGATCCCATTAGCCTAAGGAGATCATGCACTTCTTGCATTGTACATTTCACATGCTCGGAGATCTTGGAACCTGTCTGCGAGCATCCTACCACCTGGGAATGGGTCTCAGAGGCAAGAGTGATCAGTATAAGGAATGACTTCCACAATTTATCTGATTCCTATTTATTGTGCAGTCTGTCCTTTAGTTTTCCAGGATTCACTGGGGTCCTTTGTTTATGTCAGCTTAGTACCCAGGAGGCAGAGGAACTTGACATTTCTGGAACATTGTGATCTATTCATATCAATAAAAGTAATGATTACAAAACTGAGCTTTCCATCTCTGATTAGAAGAACACCAGGAGCTGGACAGAGAGAACCCTAAGTATTTCTCAGCAGGTGGGTGAGTGGATGAGAAATGAGATGACTTTCCCTGTGAATACGTTTCACCTCTGATTAAAATTCTGCCTAGAATGAAAGATGGTACACTGAGATACGAATGACTCACCCAATTAGAAAAGCTTCTCCGTATGTATTATTCTTCCCACCTTAAGCTTTCTATAGTTATAAAAGGGGGGCTCTTAAAGGGTATCCTGCCCTGGTGAGCTATGAATAAAGTCAAGGCAACATAGAAGTGTCTTTCACACATAGGAAGAGGTTTCACCAAATCCCTGAACATTGAGGTCAGAGGAACTTCAGGGGCTTTTAGTTGCCTGTGGTCAGAAGGCAGCTCTGATTGTGGACTTTAACAAAAAGGTAATAAAGTGAAAAGGGCTCAGTTCTAAGATCTTAGCTCCTTTACCCTCTACTGAACAGAACAGGCCCATCATTTAAGGTGAATATGGGTGTATGTCTGTTCTTACACAGTGAGGAAGGAAAGGTTTAAGGGGTCAGCTGAGCAGAAGACAGATCTGGTTGCCTAGAGGCTTCAGAAGATCCTAACAAGCTGAGTCTCCATGCGGAATCTGGGAACTGTTCTGGACCAAAGTCCTGTTCGAAGTCCCTCAGCAAATGCTCCCACTCATGGTCTCAGTTGAGAACAGCAGACAGTGGATGCCTGATCAAACCAAATGGCCTGGCCACTGGAGGATGTAGTTGCTGCTACTACTTTGCTTTTCAAGTGCTTCAAATGCAGTTTTACTGGTTAACACAGTTGTAACTCCTATACTCATCCCAATTTAAAGAGAGAAGACTACCCATGCAAAATTGAATCGTTTGTCTTTCATAGTAAAAACATGGCTGCAAGTTTTGCATCTTTAATGCAAGGTGGGGAATTTTTGAAACACTCTATATCTCCTAGTTCTGGTTACTTCTTAACTAGGACTCACCCAGTGTATTAACTACATTCTTGCTGAACTTAGCAATAGGGAGTAAACACGAGAATCTGGTAAAAAAAAAAAACAGAGAAGCAACAGGTCCCACTCAGGAGGTAGGGGTCTTGGGGGTGGCATGAACCTCTGGATTCTGAGGACGGGTACTCAATGATTCTGTTATGTCCTTAACTGTAAATCTGGCCCCTTGGAATTTGATATTCAGTTCCAGGGCATCAGCTTGCAAAAGCAATCCACACATGAGCTTCTTAGACTTAGCAGTCTCAGCACTGATAGATTAGATGAGCTCAGCCAAAGCTGCAGTGGAGCCAGAATTCCTCAGAATGAAGGCATGGGGTGTTGAGCTGGTGGTGATCCAGTATCTACAAAGCTGGGGGACAGAAGCTGGGGGGCTGGCAGAGGCTAGGGAGCACACACGTTTGCAAGGAATGAACTGTAAGGGTTTTTTTTTTTTTATCAATTTCAATGGGAAAAGAACATGGCCACTCAAGGCTTAGACAAGGTCAAAGTGCACACTGACCCAGGCCACATGTCCGCTTGGTGCTGGGAACTTTACACCAAGTCAAAAGAAGGGTGAGAGGTGAGGTAGACAGGAAAATAGAGGGCTTTCCAGGTCAGGGTATGGACATTGGTCTCTTTCCACCCCAAATTCCAGCATTAAGTCACGTGCTGAGTATCAAAGGAACTCTCTGTGCCCTGCTAGACAAGGCCCTACACCTTCTTGAGATGCACTGAGGCAGTGTCTGCAGACAGATCTAGTAGGGGATGAGTCAAAAGTTCACAGATCCAGCAAGCTTAAGGAACATGTGCCAGCCAAGAGGTAAACAGTGGCTGCTGTAGGCACCAATTATGGAATTCAGGCTTGTCTTTCTTACAAGAGAGATGACAAAATGTCTCCCTCCTTCCAGTACTGTATGAGCTGCAAAAGGTTTCAATGCAGTTGGCTATTGGTTTGTTATCACAGCCTGTAAAAGGGCTGGGCCAGGAATCTGGCTGGTATATGTCAGAAATAACATGGTGAGGTTAAGTGATGGGCCAAGATAAGCAAATAAGGGGCAGAACTAGAATTCTTCAATTGCTACACTGTTTCTGTAAAAAGCAAGCTTATAAAACACCCCCAACTCTTACCAAAGGATGCCTACGCCTAGAGCACGGTGAAGACAGAACACTGGCACGTGACTGCTTCTTCCTATGGTTCAAGGCAGAGTCATACAAAGATTAAGATCTCTGCTGCCCTCCATCTCTGCAGGACAATTTTCAAGCTTTTCCCCACTTTCAGCCTTCACTCTTCTGTGAGCCCTGATCTCGCTGTCTTACAAGTTCCAGCTCCTCAGTACAATGAGGGCCTGGGCAGGGATTAACTCTAAACAATACTCACATCATTTCCTTAGAAACGAGAACTAAAAGAGGCCACCTTGATGGCACTTCCCTTTGAAGAGAGGTGAGCCAATTAGGTTTTTGAGTCTCTTTTTCTTACTTCTTCCTCTTCACATAATCATGCGAGGCTCTGAAACCGAATGTCTAGGAATAGGGATGCTGCCAGCCGAATGTCAAGAAATTACAAAATAATTATAAACTTTAAAAAAGACAACAACATCTGACCGAGAGATAAGACAGGCCCTTGAAGACAGGAAATCACCTTTTGGAAACCAGGCTGGGACTTCTCAGTGACAGAACCCTTTTGGGTTCATTTTCCCCAAACCTGGAGATAAAGGATGCCATAAAGGATGCAAATCTGTAACAACACCTATCTGGCAGCTTCTTCAATTGCTGCCAGGTATGACCCCAAATCCTAACATTTCTGGGGTTCAAGATGACAATAGGGCATTGTCTTGGTTACTTTTCTCTCACTGCTGAGACAAAATACCTGGAGCCAAAAATTAGGGAAGGGAAGGTTTATTTAGCTACAGTTTTTTGAAGGTTTCAATCCATACTCAGCTGGCTCCAAGGCAGGGTGGCATGGCTGAGGAGCAACCTTCATGGCAGCCGCAAACAGCAAGAACAAAACGAGGAAAAGAGGAAAGAACACACCTTCCCTTCCTTATATTGTGTGCCAGCTCTGCCTCTGGGTGGGTGCAGCACTCACACCACCAATCACAGTGCTAGACAGCAACAAACCAATCACAAATGCTAGATTCAGCCACCTCCATGATTGCATGAGACTTGGAGGCCACCTAGACACAAACCATAACAGGCATTAGCATTTTTCCTCATTGGTTTGTCCTTCCAGCCTTACCCCAGAGCCCAGTAGACCTAAAGATGGCAAATTTCCCTGGAAACCAGTGCTAAGGAAAGTTCTGTTTTCTGTTGCTTTTTGTTTGGGATCTGACACTCAAGCCAAGAACTATAGGCATTCATTGCCAACCTCACCAAAAAAGTACTATATACACATGTGTGTGTGAGGCTTGGGCAAATTATTTTCATGAGGATCTGAAAAAAACAGCATCTCTTGCCACCTGTGGCCAGCTGAAGAATGCTAAAGGCTTGTGAAGCAGGTAACTGATGACATCATTTTCTTTGAAATGATCTATCCATGTGATTCAGGATTTCTTCATATTGAGTTTAGCCATGAATGAAACTGAGGAAATATGAGTCGTGATCAAAAAATACAGAGAATGTTTAAGTTTAAAATATTTTATTCTAGTAAAAGACATAATGCCATGAATACCCCTCAGAATACTCTCCCTCAGTTCAAAGAGACTTATCCCATCGTTCTTGCCTCTTTCTGAAGTACTTCTGGAAGATCTCTTTTGTGAGTGTCTTTATTTGCACACTTGTGGCTACCTTGATGTTCCAAACCAATTCAAAATTTTTACCTTTCATGGTCATTTTAACTTTGGTGATGAGTCAGAAGTTGTAAGGTGATAGATCTAGTGAATAAGGTGGATGAGGACACCCTGTAATGTTTTTATTTGGCAGAAATAGTTATACATGTTTTGAACCAATTTAGACAGCTACAACAGTCCAACTAAAGACCCTCATGAAACTGGACCTCCAGAACTGCTTCAGAAAATGATAAGAGAGGAGTATGTTGAGTGGGACAAATGCCAGTGTGTCTTTTATTGTAATAAACTTAAAAGAATTTAAACAGTCACTGTATCTTTTGATCTACTCTGTGTATGTTAACATCTTTGGGCCTCAACTTCCCTGGTTTGTAAAAGGAGAACAACAAGGCAGCCCTTGAAGGGTTTCTGACAGTCAAAGTGTAAATGGCACTGTAAAATGGAACTTTGAGAATTAGGGGTTTTTTTTGTTCTGTTTTGCTTTTATTTTTGTGTTTTCCTTGAGAGACAAGCAGCTTCTCAAAACTCCTTCAGGTTTAGAGCATAAATAGCTACCTGACCTCCCCCCAACCCAGGAAAGAATGAGCAGATGCTGGATCTAGGAGGCAGGAGCCCAGTTTCCCTTCCACTAGGAAAGGGACAAGGAGCTGAAGAGGGCTGGAAATGATAAAGCAAGTGTGGAGATCTGAGTTCTCTCTCTGTGCTCCCTTCCTCTCTGTCCCTTGCTATAAAAGACCCTTACCCACCTACACATGAAGAGATGGTTATTTGAGGCATACAGGCCCCTGCATCTCCTTGGAATGACCCTCAGGTAAATCCTTTTTCCTTTTCTCTAAAATAAATGGCCTCTGATTTGGTCACAGCAAGTGAACAAACCTAAGCAAGTGAACCTCAGTGGCTGGCAATAAAGGGGTGGTGTATGCAGACTATTTTCTATCAGGAGACCTGCGGTGTACCAAAGATTTTGTTTATTTGCTTTTGCATGCAAGCACCAGAGTGGGAAAGGGGGAGGCCTGAAATTTTTGAGACAAAGATACCCCTCACCTTCTCAGGCAAAAAACCATGTTCCCAGGAAGAAGAGGGTCAACCTGAATCAGCCTAGACCAAGGACATTGGCTGGGAGCCACTAGGCAAGAGTCATCCTTGGCATCCAATAGGAATTTTATGATCAAGTTCTCCCACTTTTGTGAGTTCTAACCAGGCCTCTTCATTTGGAATCTCAGTTTTCCTAGTTCTCCCACTTTTTTGGTCCCATTATATAACATTCTTGGATTGATCTTCACTATCAAACTCTGGAGAGCACAGAACATGTATTTTTCATCTTGAGTCCTTTCTCTGCTCCATAATGCTGTCTGCTTTTTGAATGAAATACACTGAAAACTCTCAGCTCATCATCCATTTCAAGCCAATGCTATACATAAGCAATGAGGGTTATCTTTGTCATCACCGCCTAATGCCTGCAGCCTGCGACTCTTCAAAACAGACATCCCGTCTTCAGACTAACCTCCCCAATTCATCTTCTTTAAATGCCACTACCCTTTATTCAAATTTTCCACCCAAAAATTTTTAAAGGCTTCACACTGCCCACAGGATAAACCTTGAATGTGAGACTCTCCACAGGCTGGCTCCAATTCAGCTACTGAAACTGACGGAACTCACGTATTTCCAAACCCATGAAGTGGATTGACTCATTCATTCACTTCATCCACTCATCAGGCCAGGGTTCAGCGTCCACCACGTACCAGTCACTGTACTGGGTGGTGATGACGGCTCCCTAAAAAGACCTTGCCCCTGATCTCAAGGAGGTCACTACAGTGGCTGCCACTGATGATAAAAGGGTTAACCCAAGACTTACTGGACTCTGGGAAGGGAATCAACCCTTTCGGTGTAGATCCATTCATTCTTCCCAGAGAGTCCCTAATCTATCTGCTCTAACACACGTGCACAGACGTCTTTATCTTCTCCTAATCAAAGCTAATGGCTTTCTGTGGGCTAGGGGTAAATATGTCTTGTCAGAACCACAACTGGAAACATACGATTTTAAACTCAACACAGGCGCTCCCAGAAGAGCTACAAGATGCTATAAGATCTGCATTATTTAGATTATCCCAGTTGCTGTCTAGACCCTTTTTCTACATCCTCAGACCCTCAGGAAACCCCAGTCTCTCACCTTGACTGCATGATTCAGCTCTTGGAAACTCATCCATGGCCTGCCTTGGTATTATATCTTGATTTAAATAAGCTCTTATTTTTTTCTACATTCTTTGTCTATTGAAAAAATTCTTTTTACCTCCCAAGTCACCAGTCTTCTGTATATAATCTCACAATGCAGTTACCTTCCATAGGGTGACAGCAAGTAAAGGAAATTTTACGGAATGATAAAACTATAACACGACCATGCATGCAGAAGAGCTAACGGGAATGCGGAACGGCCAATCCCCAAGGCAGCCTGCAGAAGAGGGCCCAGAGGAATATTGGTTTTCTAAGAAGACAATGTGGGGTGGGGCAAACGGGATTTGAGACAGAAAGAAAAGAATACATTAAAAACAACCACGGAAGCCCACAAGGATGTTAAAAGAAAATGACCTTAATTTGCAAAGGATTCAGGAAGACCTGGCTGAAACTCAACTTAAACCGCTTAGGTACTGAAGTGGTCCACATTATCTATGTCAGCATTTGCCAGCTTGTCTTCCTGAATCGGAGGCAGGAAGCAGGCTGCAACAAGGAAAAAGCAGCATTCTGTGGTCAAAAAGACTGCAACATAAATATGTTCTCCTCCATCGCGGGAAGGTACAATGTTCATCACTATTTGAAGTTCTGCGAAGTCTTGCAATACAGTAAGCTGTTTAAAGGGCCTCCAAATTTATGTGTCCAAAGAATATCACACCACAGTATACTTCCCGCGGAGCTTACACCAAGGAAGACGGCTTGGGGAATGCTCATTAGAGACACCTGTTCCAGTCTACGGACAGACTTCTGGGATGAACATGCTTGGTTTTACAGCTTGCTAACAGCTGGCTATTTGATCTTGGGTAAATCATATAACATGTTTCATGGGCAATTTACTCATCTGTAAAATGAGCATAAAATATGCTTTGTCTACTGGGGGGCGGTTCCCTGAATGAATGCCTGATACACTGTTTCCAAAGAAGGTCCAAGGAAGTTCCTGAAGCCATACAAGAAACCCTACCCTCACCTGACCCATAGAGTTAAGTTCCAGGCTCGCTGACTCCCCTTGCAAGATAGGAATTATGAGGACTGGTTAGGTTAGGAGGCAGGATAAGGAGGATTCATTGGGCATAAATTTAAAAATACACTTTCCAAAGTGGAGTGCGCGTGTTCAGAGCAATGAGTTGCATTATGATCTGGATGTTGGTATATTTATGGGGTCTTGTGTGTCTTCAGGACGTGTGTGGTCTAGGGTGGGTATTCCTACTCTCTGGCTGGCAGGTTACCCATCTGGTGGGCAATGTGAGAATGCAACCATTTCCATGGGTTTGAAGTTATGTTTTATGTTGCCCACTAATCTCACTGCTTCCTTGAGGGTGGAAGTCTGTGAGGAAGTAAAATTTATAGGTGAAAAGTGCAGGCCCAGAACCCATCATACAGGCTTCTTCTGGTTTTTTGTTTGTTTGTACCAGGAATCGAACTCAGGACCTTATGCTTGCCAAGCAGGTGCTATGCTGCTGAGCTATATCCCTAGCTGGTTTATTGTGTTTTAAAAACATTTTGCATTTTGTTTCTTTCTTTCTTTGAGTAAATTTTGCATCCCAATGCTGTAGTTTTTCTTTAAAATATAATCTTACAGTCTTGATTTCCTTGTCTCCGTTCTACCTATCTTTCATTTCTTCTATCCTAGCTCAACATATGATACCTACTTTAAATTGTTTCTTTCATTTTTATTGTGAATGTGTCAGCTGTTCTAGTTGTAGGAACGCTGTAAGTTCTACACATTTATCCCTCTCTTAGCATATAGAGCACAGCTCTGCACAGTGTTTCTGAAGTGATTCTTCCCCACTGGTTATTCAAACTTCTGTATGAAAGGATTCCTTGAATACTGCAATTTTAAAAATGGATTTAAAAAAAAAAAAAAGATTGGTCATCAGGGACTCAGATAACAACAAATGCTGGTGGAGTTGTGGGGAAAAGGAACCCTTCAACATTGTTGGTGAGAGTATAAACTAGTCCAACCAGAATGGAAATCAGTATGGGAATTTCTCAAAAAATTAAAAATTGAAATTCCATTTGACCCAGCTATACACTTCTGGAAAACTTTCTGAAAGAGTTAAAGACATCATATTATGGCGATACATGCATAGTCATGCTTATAGCAGTACAATTCATAATAGCTACCTTATGGAAGTGGCCTATATGTCCATCAGCAGATGAACAGATAAAGAAACTGTGACATTATGCACAAGAGCCTACTACTCTGCCTTAAAGGAGGATAAGTTTGATTCATTTGTAGGAAAATGGATGGATGTTGAGACCATAATGAAAAGTGAAATAAATCAGACACAGAAGGTTAACTATGATAGACTTTCTCTTATATGAGAAATTCAAAATATAAATAAAGGGCAAAATAAAAGCCAGATGACTGGACACTGTGAAGTCAACCTTGTGGAGACAGAAAGGAGATCTGGAAACAGGAGAAGGACGGGGGAAGGGGAATGGAAATGATCATGCAACATGTACCACTTCGCTAAGACGAATGGAATCATTATGTATCACAGACGTGTATCAATAGGAAGAAGAAAAAAATCCATAATTTACACTTTACCAGGAATGATTTGCTTCAGTGAGGTATTATAAAACACAGAGTATCTCAAGGCCCTTTTAGTGATTGCAAAACCAGTTTGCATGATACATAGCCTTGCAAACAGAACTGTCTACCATCTCTGGATTTAAATGGTAGCATTTAGAGTTGGGGGGGGAATCTTAATCTGCAGGTTATTTAAAGGTGAGAAATGTCTCTCTTTTGTCTGACCTGAGACACATCATCTGTCCTTGGCATTCAGAACTGCTCTTCACTTCGGTTCCCTAAAAACCTCCCACGTATGGTGAACACACAACCCAGGCATGATTTCCTTCCACACCTGTCCTTGAGTGCCCAGCTTGAGTCAGGTGACACCCCATTTGCTCCACAGCCCCTTGCATACCTTTCTACCGGGCAACAATGTATGCATTCTCACAGGGAGCTGGAGGAGACGCAGCTGGTGGCCAAACAGATGTTTTCTCCTGGCAAGGAGGTGACAGTCTGATGGGACAGCACAAACCCACACAGGGTAAATGCTGAGAAAAGTCTCACTCCAAAGTGTTTTGATGAATAAACAGACACCATAATCAAGAGTCAAATGGGCTCTGTTTTAATTATTTACTGTGCTGTCTTCTTGGCAGGCTGGGAAGTATGTGATTCACATTTGCATAATTTAGCACGGTACTATGACTGTATATACTGAGCACACATTAACTACCTCCTGAATGATTTCAACTTGACTTTGAACTAAGACCCACAGGGCTTGCTTTGAGTGGCAACGAATTAGTGGCAGTGCACAGGTAAAAATCTGCATATACACATGTGTATATGTCTACGCCTCTGTGCATATGCATGTGTAGCTTGCACACACAAATTACTTTTTTGGTATGTGTGGTGCTAGAGATGAAACTCAGGGCTTGACGCATGCTAGACGAGTACTCCACCATGGAGCTACATCCCCGCCCTCAAACCAGTTT
Organism: Dolichotis patagonum; assembly: GCA_004027295.1. Lineage (NCBI taxonomy): Eukaryota > Metazoa > Chordata > Mammalia > Rodentia > Caviidae > Dolichotis > Dolichotis patagonum. The sequence continues at coordinate 173,367 of PVJX010000317.1, forward strand.
TACTGTTTAATTTCTAGGCTTAGACAGTGGCCTCACAGAAGACTTTATTACAGTGTGTAGAAAAGACAGTGTCTATACTTGTCTATTCTGCCTGACAGAAAAAGCCTACAGCCAACCTCAGAACAATTACTTCGGTGTTCTCTTGATGCTTGGTTTTATTTGGCTATTCATTTCTTTCAGGCCCTGTGAAAATGCAAACATAATCAACGTTTTCCAATTAGAGCTGGCTCCAAGGAAGCATATTTTATTTGGGAAACCGTGGTCCCCCCACCCCGACCATGCCCTTGTGATTAAAAGAAGAAAACATTTGCAATTCACCCAATTAACCTCAATGGTATGTTATTCAAGCAAGTCCAGGAAGAAGTCTCACTCCAGTATCCCAAATCCTTCGTTAAACCAACTTCATCTGCAGCCAGAAAGAGTTGGTAGACTCTTGCAATTACCTAATTTAAATAAAGTGCTCACTCATTGTTCTTTCTGAATGCCAAGAAGATTTAGAGTGATGACCTGGGTCAGGGACAGCATTCTTAAATAATTTTCAGAACCTATTAAAAGTTAGAAAGTGCACCTAGGGGTGCTCCCATCTGCCCGCAGACAGCTAGATAGAGATGCACATGTGCTTTAGGGTGTTACAAAAGACTGCACTGCCTCCTTCCCTGAACCTCACGGCAACTTGATTTTTGAAAAGTCACCAGTGTTAGCATTGTCTTTTGATGGCTCTGTACCTAGAAGCAGGGAGCCCAGGACTGGGATTGGTTGAACTCACTTCCTCTCCACTGCAGATGTGCTTTTTCAGATATAGAATATATTTTCTTGGTCAGAGGTATGACATTAAATAGTTCACTATATCATTCATATATATCTATATCTATGATATATATTATATCAATCATAACTAAACAACTGTAAACCTGTAACCATCTTCGTAACCAGAACATGCCCACTACCCTTGGACTTCTCCAGGGGGGTCTTCCTATCTGTACTCTTGTACTATCCCAAGGAAAACAAACATTAAAAGTTTGTGTTTCAAATTCCTTGTGTTTAAGTAGCTCTACTTTATTTTCTACATGAACTTATTTTTATTTCTGCCTTCATGATATCTCTTTACCCAGGGTTTTCAGCAGAGTGACTATGCTGTACACACATAAATCTGACGACAGTATTCTCCCTCTTTGTCCCAGTGTTGTCATAGTCTTTTTTGTAAATTTTTATTTGTTCTGAATACTTAATGAGTATAATCATAACATACATATCACAGGTGGACTCCTATGTGTGCTCCAACACATTAATACCTTATGACCAGTATTGTCTTAAAGGGTAAATTATTTTTGGAGTGGTTAAAAAGTGAAATAAATTTATATTGACTCCCCCCTCACTATTCCTGAAAAACCCTCCTTTGTTTATGTAGATACAAATGTCTCTTAGTATCATATTTGTTCTCTTTTGCGAATGCTCCTTACCATTTCCTTTGCAGGATTGCTGGTAGTAAGTTTGCAAGGCCACTGTTTACTGCAGGGCAGGGGGTGGGTAGATTTTTCTGTGAGCACTTTAAATATCGCTTCATTGCTCTAATCTGCATAGTTTAGGATGTCTGTTGTGAGCCTCACCTTTTGAAAGATGTATTTACTTATGTGTGAGTATAAATTGTGTGTGTGTGTGTGTGTGTGTGTGTGTGTTTGGTGTACATCCTGTTTGAGGTTTGTGTCACTGTCCATTTATTGCATCTCAGCTCCAAATGCACCTTCCAGCATACACCACATACAGAATACCCTGGCGGGAAGAGGCTTTCTGCAATTCCCACGTATGCCAGGAGGGGGCAGTGGTGAGGTATAAGGCTGTATTGACTCATGTGGTCTCTGCAGGCTCTTGAAGCCTCTGTTTGGCAACACCTTTTCTGCAGGCTTTTCAACACAGTAGCCAACCCCATCCTGCATGAACGTGCCTTCCTGGACTCCCTTGGCAATCCCCTGCCAATTACCACGGCCTGCACATGGCTGCATGTGTCCCGGATGGTCACCCACCAGTCATCCCTCTTAGCAGTCTCCCAGCTCCCAAGTGTGTCCCCTGAGCTCCAAAGGCCTCTTGTCCCTGTTGGTGGCCACACTCTTACTGTATGCTGTCCTCCAGCCTGCACTTTAGAACATTACCTATTATTTCCCCCACAACTCCAGTCTCCAGCCAAATCAGTGAATTTCTTCTTTCCAGTGGCCAGAATGTCCTGTCTCAAAAGGTGATCAGACTCCTATACTTATATTTCTTTAGGTTTTCCTTCTTAGAATTGCACACGAGTTTCCTTGTATGTTACATTACTTTTTAAAAAAACTATAACTAATTATTTATATTAAATTTCACCTGCTAACCCACTGTGTGATTTCTATCTCCTGATTAGATGTATTCAGTTTCAGGGTTCTCTGAGCTTCTTGGATCTGTGATTTGATGTCTTACATTTTTTTTTTTTACATGACACACTGCTATTATCCCTTTCAATCAGATTTTTATCTTTCCAGTCTTTCTGGCTTATGTGAATAGTGATTTGCAAGTAAGACCCTGAGAACAGAATGAGGGCATTAGACATGCAATTTGTCAGTGTGAATTATAACACTGGTGTGTGATTCTGCAACTGGCACTTGGAGTGGTCACCGTTGGATTCTGCAAGTCACTTTTTGAAACCACTTACAGTATCTCTATGATGTCAGAGAAGACAGCTTCCCTCCAGGCCCACAGTTACAATGTAGGCCTTTCCAACAATCCTGTGAGCTTTCTAAATCCTTTAATGAAATGTTTTAAATATATAATCTGCAATCTTCTGTCTACAACATGACCACAGTAAGTACATACCAGGGAGGTATGAGAAGGTATTCTGATAAGTTTCTTCCTACTTACAATCCCTACTTTTGATAATTTTAGATAGTGCATATATCATATTATAGATAAACTGTTCTTAGGCATTTCTCCATCAGATTTCATGCTTTTAATGAGCAAGTGCTTTGTGTTATTCAATTCTGAGTTACCTGTACCAGGCAGTCAGTAAAAATCCAATGAAATGGGCATTACTAAAGTTTTACGATCTCAGATTAACTCCTCTATGTATATCTTAAATGATATACATTTGATCATTTAAGATCATGATCTTAAATGATCTCCCAGAATATAGGTTCCTTTATGCTTAAAATAGAATAATGAGCCTTGACAGAGCTGAGGAATTATCATCTCCAGGGCCAGGTGGCAAACACAAGTGAGTGACAGAGGTGTGCACAAGCGTAGAGGTGACAGGGATGGAGGAAACTGGAAATGTATGTCTGTCTGTCCCAAAGCAGTTCCACTTTGGGCAGTCAGGGGCTCCCATGTGGGAATTCAGGCCCTCGTTACCAAGTAGCTAATATGGGTTTTCATATGGAATCATCCTATTTGAAAATGTTGTCACCAATTTTTAAAAATTGACTTGTATTTTCCAGATAGAATTGGGCTGCAGACTGCATTTGGTTCCTGGTTAGCAGTTTGCAACCTACATTTTAAGTGGTTCACAGGAAACCCCCAAATAATTTCACTCAACAAAGAAGGATCATATGCAGTGAGAATTGTTCTTTCTTAGATCTACAAGCTGAAATCGTTCCACTGCCTGGAGTGGCTGGAGAACAGGGAAGATTGCTGGTATTCACAGGATCTGTGACGTCACTAGGAAGGTTACTACTATAAATCTATGTCTCTGGGTCTGGACTAAGCGAAAAGGCTGTGGGGTCCAGTGAGGGCAATGGTGGGAACTTCACTGGGAAATAAGGCAGAAAAATGCTGACATTGGTATTCATCTGACAAACGAGTTTTTGGGTTGAGTTTGATTTGCTCCATAAGGGCTCCTGTCTCAGAAGCTTGGGCACCAAGAAGCTTGAGTCTTGTCTGCTGCGCTGCTGATTTCCATGGTACCATGAAGAGGTGATGAAACCTTGAGCAGGCAGAGCCTAGTGGAAGCTGAGTAGGACTCCGGGGACGCTGCCTTTGGAAGAGGTAAATGTTGGGTTCCGGAGGAGAGTTAGTTCATGCAGGAGAAGGCTGATATAAACAAACCAGCCTGACCCTTGGGTCTCTACTGTTTCCTATTTTACCTGTCATTCTCACATGCACTTTCCTAGCTTACCTGTCATTCTCACATGCACTGCTACAAGTATGAGGCCACAGGACCTCACCAGAGCCAAGCAGAAGCCAACATCCTACCCTTGGCCCTCCAGAACTATGAGCTAAATAAGCCTCCCCCCCCCGTCTTTTTGTTTTACAAATTCTAAGCTTCAGGCATTTTATTATAGCAACCACAAAAACATGAACTATCTCAGAGCTGTTTTATCTGCTCTTAGACAAGACAGTGTTGGGATGAAGAAAAGAGAGCAATAGGCAGATATCAGTGGCTTATAAGAATGAAAGAAAGAAAAGTGGCAGGAGAGATAATGTGTGAATCACCAAGGGGCAGCTGCAGATAGATGAGTGAAGCAGCGCCCTCTTCTGTGAGCACCAGGAATTGCTTTCCATTGTCCCTCCTTTAGTTGCAAGAGAAAGGAGGAGACACAGTTGCCTGCTGGTGGCTGAGGGTTTGGGATCCTCAGCCACACGATGCACTCTCCAGGTGAAGCGTGCATCATGTAGCTTCTGCTCCTCACTAAACCTTTCTTTTAACCTCATGTCGACACTCACATGAGCAGGGAGTGCTGACTTATTAGCGTAGTGCAGACGCCTGGGTGTGCCAGCTACAGCTGTGCAGCACTGGGATGGTCTTAAAATAATAACCTGGCAGTTCTTCTATGCATGACCAGAAACTATGTCAGGACTCTAATGGCATAGCCTGCTGTGTTACAAAAAGGCTTCAAAAACCACAGGTTTAATCCAACAATAAACAGCTTCTCGGGGTCTCTTAGGCATGGCTGCATAAATTTGACTGCTTAAAAATAGATATGCACAGAGCTTTGCTTCACTCCTCAAGCAGCGTAGATCAACCTAGAAGAACCACTGATAATGCCTGAGCCATTCTCTGCGCCTCTGGGCTGCTCTGGTGGGCCAGCAGTGTGGACACTGGGCTCCAGCACAGAGGACTTCTTGTGTCAGGTGTGGGGCTGTGACAAGGACTCAGAGTGGTGTGCTGAGTCTTGTCTGCTGCACTGCTGATTTCCAAGGTATTTCCTGAAATCATTCCCCAGTTTGGATTCCCAGTTCCAAATTGCACTAGAAACGTCTTTAAATATTCAAAGGCTGTAGTCTGACCTTCTCTTTACCTGGTTTTCTTCAAGGAATAAACAATAATCATCAACGCTTTATCAGTCACTACCTGTTGTGGTTTATTTAAATGTCCCTCCAAAGCCACATTCAGTCATTTAGGCGACTGAATCTAGCATGTGTGATTGGTTCACTGTCTAGTACTCAGATTGGCGGTGTGAGTGCTGCACCCGCCTAGGGGTGGAGCCAGTGTAACAGTGGAAAGAAGGCGGATTTTTCTCTTTTGCTTTCAGTTTTCTTTCCATTTTGCTATTTGCAGAGGCCATGAATGGCTGCCCCACCAGCCGGGGCGCCATACTATCTTATTAGAATAATAAATCTATGCCCTGCCAATTTGACTTCTCTTTTTCAGAAGTACGTGTATTTTATCCATGTCTGTATTTATTCAATGTAAATTTATGTAGCACTCAGAGGTCCCTCAGAGGAATTAGGGAATTGGGGCAATATCTGAACTTGGAATTGCAGAATGAGAAGGAATTCACTAGACAAAGAATGTGTTACATCCCCAAGAAATAAAATCAGGAGTATTTTAAGGATGGGGATTACATTCTTCCCTGATATTATCGGACTAAGAAGACTGCTTCGTGGCTTTCTACAAAGAACGCTGAAATTTTACTATGTAATTTCCAAATGGAGATAGTAGTTGTCCACACCCTGCTTAGAATGAGATGGTGAAAGATGTGGAATGAAGATGGGAAAATTTGTTGCTAATTTTGTGCTATATCCCCAATGAATGACTACAGTACCTGAAAAACAGAAGATATTTAATAAATATTTGGTCAATAAATGAACAAAGGAAAGTCAATGATAAGAAGGGCTGTTTATTGGGGCTTCTTAGAGGTTTCCATTAGGACAATGTAATAGCTTCCTCAGCAAAGTCACAAAACCTGACACACTCGAAGGAAGAGAGATTTGTTTTGGCTCACAGTTTCAGAGAGTTTAGTCCATGGTGTGCTGGCTCCAAGGCAGAAACAGCACAATGGAAAAGCATGGTGGAGGAAAGCTACTCACGCTATGACAGCCAGGAAGCACAGAGAGAAGGGAGGAGCCAGGTCATGTACCAATAATCAACTTCCAACAGTCCCCACCTCTTAACAGCACATTCAGCTGTACACTCATCAGTGATCAATCTACTGACGAGTACAGCGTCCCCACAATCCATGATCCAATCACCTTCCAAAAGCTCTTTCTTTAAACTTTTGGGAGACTAAATATCTATGAGTTTTGGGGGGACAGTCTAGATCTAATGCATAATCACTCATACAGGGGCTTCTAAGAAGCGGCCCATTAGGAGGCATGCCAGCCACAATGTGTGGAAATCTGCAGGAAATGGATAAACAAGAACCCAGAGAAGGACAACAGGATGGATCAGGTCACACATAATCACGGAAAATAGAGGCAGGGTAGGGTCACAACAAGGTGACCTGAACCTACAAGAAACAAGAGACACCAAACATTTGTACTTCATCATGACTGAATATATAAATGAATGAACCTAAAGTGAAATACAGAAAGGAAACTAAATAGTACAAAAGGAAAACAAAAGACTAATAACAGAGTAAAGCTAAGTATACTTTTTAAGATTCTTGCTATAAAATGATAGGCAAATATAAATCAGATGAGGAATTAATTATATTAGGCAATATTTTGTGACACTAGGTACTATTTATTCCATGCTTACTAGAGGTGATACTAGTTTCTAAGGGTACTACAATGACCAATGACAAAGGTAATCATACACTTAATGTGTAAAGATGGTAAGTATAACATTTTCTCAGGTAAGAAATTGAAGCAAGAGAAGGGGGTCACTTGGCAAAGTCTCACTGCTTGGAAGTGTTGGATGTGGAATTGGTATTTACATCTAGTTGCCTCTCTCCATGGCCCACCATCCTCCCCATTATGGGGAGATCAATAAACTGAGACCCAAGGGTGAGGTTCTGGCTGCAGAGACATTGGAAGTCTCAAATGGGCTGTTAGCTGCCTTCTTGCATCCCTGCTGGAGATTTTTCTGGACCAAGAATTGTATTGTTTATTAAGAGGAAATCTGGGTTTTACATTATAAATGTAAGTGACCATTGATTTAGAAACCTGCCTTGACAAAAGAATCATTCAGATACATACCTATAAATGACAAAAGTGTAAGATTGTTTCAAAGGCCTTGTAATGACAAAAATATGGAAACCACTTTTCTGTCCATCAATACAGGAATGGTAGTGCTATAAAAAAAAAAAAAACAACAGAGCAATCAGCCTGCCGCCCTGGTAAGTGACTGTGGTCTGGCAAGCCGCGGCCACCCCAGGGCGGGGAAATAAGGAGCAAGAGCGTTTCCTGAGATCCACGCCATGTTGGAACTTAAGGTGCTGAGCCAACCAGCAACCAGCCTGCTGCCTACCAGGGCGTGGGCTTAGAATCAAACATAGCACACACACACACACACACACACACACACACCCTGCCCCCATTAACAATTGGGATCCAGGGATCTGGGTATCTCTTTAGGAGGTGACCATATTTGGTACAGCAAGTGGAGGGAGTTTCCTTCTACTATCTCTGAAGGCATATATTTTTATCGCCATTTTGCTTTGTCCTGATTAACAGTGTTGCTCTATTCAATACTCTGTGTTGATGTGTTCTATAATGTTGTGTATTTCTTTGATTTTGCTGTACCTAGTAGAATTACAACTATTGTGAAGACAACGAGATATACAATGTTGCCTATTACTGTTGTCCTGGTGACCTGCTGTGATGTTTTGTGCCAATTTCACCGCACTGTCTCAATTGGCTTTATTCCATCCTGTTTTGTTGTATATTACTACCTCCAAGTTACTAAAAATTAAATAAAAATAAAACAAGAGAACATGAGAAAATAAGGTAACAAAATACCTCCAAAAATTCCCAACTCCACCAAAGCTGATCCGTGTGACATGAATGACGAGAAACTCAAAAACAAAACAACGGAATTATATAAAGTGATTAAAAAGGAAGTAACAACAACAAAACAGATCAGTAAGGTACTGAGAAAGCTGAAACATAATATATCTAAACAGATAATGTACTTAAAAAGCACAAAGAGGAAAAGAAAATGCTCTAAAGGATATAACTGAATGTATGTTTAGGTGTGTGGGATTGATAACCATATTACCAGGTTTTTGTTGGATCGTTTTACAGCCTCACTGTTTGTTCACTTTGTATGCCTTAATTTTGTAACATGAATAACTATTTCTAAGAAGACAATATGTAATTTATCACCTAGTGATTTCTTTACTTTTTTTGAAATTCTGTATTATTTCTACCCTTTTTTCTGTATTGCTTTTTTTTCTCTTTAAATAACATTTAAAAAAAAACCAGGCATCTGCAGAAAAAATATAGAATTTACTTCTCACATTATATCCTGGTATAAATCCCAAAGGGTTCCTTATTTAAAAGCAAAAAAAAAAAAAAAAATCCACATAAAAGCACTAGAAAACCATGAGGTGGGGATGGCTTTTGAACAATACAAAATCCAGAAACTATAAAAGAAAGATACATATAAATTTGATTAACAGAAGTTTTTAATATAAATTTTCATGTGGCCTTAAAAAGTTCTAAGCCAACTGACATAACAGAAAATTTTGCAACCTAAATTACAGAAAAATGAAAGAATTAATCTTAAAAGCTTCTACAAATTCTTAAGAATAAACAACCAAAGGAAAGATATATACTAACTACAGTTTCCAGAAAAGGAAATAAAAACCATTTTTAAATATATGGGTTTCACAAGTTTTTATGTATTTTCATTTCATTTTGTGTATTTTCACTGCATTTGGTTCAAAATGCGTTAATTCTGCTGTGTTTTTTTTTTTTTTTCCTGACTCCTGATGTCTTTAGGAGTGCATTGTGGATTTCAAAATTTCTTCATTTCTCATTCTTGCCTAGCTTAATTCCAGATAACATGCTTCATTCTTCACTCTCGGCATTTGCTGAGCCTGGCTTTATTGTGCAACACATGGTCTCTATTGGACAATGTTTTGTATGTACCTGAAAACAATGCATGTTCTCCAGTTGCTGGGTACAGTATTCTTTATTAGATCCAATAAATCATATTTGTTATTCAGGCTGCCCAAAATTCTTATAGCCTTACTTTCATTTATCTGCTTAATCAACTAGTTACTGAAACATATTTTAAACTTTAAAAATATAACTGTGGATCTGTTTATTTCCCCTTTTAATTGAGTCAGTTTTATTTTGTGCGTTTTGAAACTATGCTATTAGACACACATAGATTTAAGACTACCTCACCCTGCTGTTGAGTTGATCCATGCACTGCTAGTAATGTCTCATCTTAAATTCCATTTTACTTTGATACAGTTACATGTCTTTTCTTTTAGCTTATATTTTCTGGGTACCCATATTTTTGTCTTTATATTTACAGTATTTCTGCATTTATATTTAATGTGTATCTTCTATAATGTTGGATTTTTATTTCTTTTTGGTTGGAAAATTTTTATCTTTTTTAGGGGGAGATACTGAGGTTCAAACTCAGATATGTTCTATTGTCTAGCTAAATCCCTAGCACTTCATATTTTGTTTTAAATTTGAGACTGATTATTGCTAAATTTCCCATGGAGAACTTGGAATCAATCCTCTTGATTCCTCTCAGTGCTAGGATTATAGGTATATGCTACATGCCCAGCTAAAATCTTTTATTAACTGGAATACTAAACTAATATTTAAACTAATACAATTAATACCATATTTGAGCTTAAATATACTTCATTAATTCCACATATCCTCCTAATTATACTCTTGAAGAATAAAAGATAATCCTGAATTAATTCACACATCTACTACATTTTCAGCCTTTCCTGTCCTCTGAAATATTGGAATCCTAATTCCATCTGGAGTGATCAAAAAAGAAAGGCAGTCAGATTAAAGTATTGTAATTCCTCTGCATGTTATCCGAAATGTGGAGAAACTTAGTGAGATCCTGTATCAATATTAAAAAAAAAAGTATAAAGGTTTCGGATATAGATTAATGGTAGAGTACTCCTGTATTTGAGTTCTATTACTGGCAAAAAAAGAAAAGAAAAGAAAAAAGATTTTCAGACTGCAAAAAATCAAAATCTAACAATATGCTGTTTACAAAAGACAGACAAATACAAAGATGCAGAAATTTTGTAGAATATCAGCATAGTCAATATTTCTGAGAAAATACAAAAACTTCACAATACTCTAAGCCAGTTGACCGCCTCTGCCCTATTTTTAAGTATGGATATTTTAAACTCTATGTTATTTTATCAACTGTTCTAAGCATTCAGTATTCATTATGTTCATTCCCCTATCTCCCCATTCCATCTGGGATTGTTTTCACCTGCCCAAAGTATTCTCTTTAGCGTTCTTTTAATTCAGGTCTGCTGGCAACAAAATCTTTGGTTTTGTGTGACTGCAAATGTTATTTTGCTCCCATTTCTAAAAAAAGTATATTTCACAGGTATAGATTTTACAACGGCATTTTTTTCCCACCAGCACTTTAAAGATTGCATCATTATATTCTGACTTTTATATTTGTATTGAATCAGTCTCTGTCCATTCTTTAAAGATAATGTGTCTATTTTTTCCTCTGATTGCTTGGAATATATTTTTTGTTTTAAGTTCTTGCTATTTTTGCTATGATGTCCTTAGGTGTGATTGGCTTTGTATTTATTCTAATTGAGATTCATGGAGTTTCATGAATTTGTGCCTTGATATCTTTCATCAGTTTAGGAAAATTTTCAATCAGTGACTCGTCACATCTTGCATCTGCTCAAGTCTTTCTTGACTCACCTTTTGATACTCCACTTTACTATGTCATACACTTTTTTATTATGCCTTTTTGTACTTTTCATCATTTTTCTCTTGCTTTAATTTGAACATTTTCTCTCATTTTTCTTCTAATTTGTTTATTCCATCCTCTACCATGTCTGAGTCGCTGCTAAACATATTGAATTATTGATTACATTGACTGTGTTTTTCATTTCCAGACTCAATTTGAATCTTTCTTTACAAAGAAAGATTCCCAGGCCTTGAGTACATTTTTCTGTTTCCTCCCTTTTTTTATTGGTACATGTCTGTGATACAAAGTAGGTAGGTTCATCTTGGTGAATTGGTACCTACGCACCTCGGTTCTTTTAACTTCTCCTTGTCCTGCTCACTCTCGTGTTTTCCCCTTTCCCTGCATTCCCTTCATGCTTTGGGACCATAATGCAAATGAAATAAATCAGATGTAGAAGTTTAAATTAAAGTTTCTCTTACAGGAGAAACCCAACATGTGAATGACATAAAGACTGAATAAAAGGTCAATAGAAGATATTTCAGTCCCTTTCTTACTGGGACAAAATAACCACCACTTCGAACTTAAAGGTTTGGAGTTGCTGGCCAGAGAAGCCACAAAATAAACCATAACAAAAGGAAGCAGGCAGCTAGACTACGTGAGATGGGACGGGAATTTTTCTATTTTCATTGCTATTCCTGGATCTATTAATCACTCTTACTCTGAAACTTGCTTCTAGTGATTCAGATCCAGTACATTTTGGGGGCCTAGTTCATGGCCTATAGTTTTGATTGATTTTAGTTTTTTGACCCCAGTTTTTGGCACCCTCAACAACTTTTAACACACAGAAGGTTTAATCCTCTAGTGTCAGGCGGATGGAGCATGGGTTCATCACGTCTCATTGCATGTTTTTCTGCTGTTTCCCCTACTTTAATGTCATAACCCCTCAAGCTCGCAACCGAAACCCTGAGTCATCACAGTCCTCCTCTGTAGGCCTTCAACGCCACTGTCTTCTGCCGCTCTGGCACTGTAAGATGAACAGAAATCTCTGATTAATGTTTTAAAAAATTCTCTTAACACCTGGAAACAAAGATGCCTTGAACTTGTGTATTTATAGCTCCTGAACCGTCGGATTCTGTGCGGCACAATGTCACGGAGTCCTTTCTTGTGGGAGGGGGCCTCACGTTCAGGCTGACTTGTGAACCATCAGTTCTAATTCTGTATAACCATCCCCTGAGGACACCACGGTCGCAATGCTTTTTCTTTCTCTTATAGCTTTGTACTCATTATAGCAAACTTCCTGGCGACGCACTGTCCTTCTGTCTGAGTTTCTGATCCCTCCACTGTTAGTTGTCTTGGTTATTTCCAACACCTCCAAATAGCTGTTTTGTTGTTCTCTGTCCTGAGTTTATGGTTTTTCTTCATGAAGATTTAGTCTTATAGAGATATTACTTCATTATTTCTAAAAGTAAATGTCAAGAGTAATTACTTTTACAAACATCCAAAGCAAAAAAAAAAAAAAAAAAAAACTAACAAAAATAATTATATCAATTCTGGGGACTTTTCTTCCCCAAAGAACACCATAGAAGTGACCTGGGATGACTAGAAAACTGAAAAGCAGTGTCAGAGACTAAAACTGATAAAGAGCACCCAGGTAATAAGATAGGTGATATGTTTTGGACATGCTTTGCCCCGCAAAGATTCGTGGGCTGAGCTTGGTCCCCACTGTGGTGGGAGCCAAGGGTGCTGGTGCCCGGCCTAGGGGAAGGTAGTTAATTAGGTCACAGCAGTGTTTGTCAGGAGGCCATCGGGTCCGGATTAGTTACTGGGAACAAAAGCTGTGATAGAGAGACAGCCTGGTGCCTCCCTAGTCTCATGCTTCCTTGCTCATACACTTGTCTCTTTTGCATGTGGCCACGTCCCCTTCTGCTTTGTCACCATGTTGGGACACAGTCAGATGACAACCCCATGCTGTTTGGTCTTTTCAGCCACCATATTTGTGAGCCAAATAAACCTCTTCCCTCTACACATTATCCAGCATCGGGTATTCTGTTACAGCAACACCAAATGGTAAGACCATAGAACACTCGATTTAAAAATGGGCAAAAATTATGAATATGTGATAGAAAGGTAAGCCAAACACAAAGCTATAGAACAGGACTTACAGCAGCATGCTAATATTCAAATACATTTAAAAATTGCCTACCCTAGCAATACGCTATATTTTTAAATATATAGTAGATAAAGGTTGAGTGCCCTTTATCTGAAATGTTTGGGACTAGAAGTGTTTGAAATAATTATATATGTATAATGAGATGTTCTAGGGATGGGAGCAGAGGCTAACCATAAAATTCATCTATGTTTCATATATACATTATGCACACAGCCTGAGGGCAATTTTATACAGTATTTTTAGTGCACCTGTGTTTTGACTGTGACCTGTCACAGGCAGGCAGGTGTGGAATTTCCCGCTGTGGCATCATCTCAACTCACAGGCAGTGTTAGACTTTGGAGCACAACTGATTCTGGATTTTCAGATTAAGGACAGTCAACCTGTAGAGAACAGTTAGAACTCAAGCTCGGTATGTGGGCTTCTGGGCTTTGAGCTGTAACTCAAAGTCATTGTTGGGAAAATTACCTAGTGCATTGGTGCCTCTGTTTCATTATCAGCTAAATGAGGACCACAAAAGATCTTATCGCATATGTTATCTGGAGGATAAAAGGAGATAATATATACAAAGGGGCTTGTAACAGGGACTTGATAAATTCAACTAGAGTTAGCCATATTTCTTTTCAAGGACACATTAAAATTGTTGTGTGGCTACATACAGGTAGGATGGAAAGGGGGGCGAGGAGACAGATGAAGAAAAATTACTAAAATAAGTCAAATCGGGGTCTTGCATGGACTGGCAATATCGGTGTGCGCTGAGCGGAAGAGAATTTACTCAGTTTTCTGAACCTGAAATCGCCCTCATCTGCAAAACTTCGATGAAAACAAGCAGACTGAAACTCTGGATTGGGGACCCAGCCATTCCTGAGCAGTAAGCTTTTCCCATCTTTCTGAAGTAGAGCTCAGAGTTTACAGGAGATGCCTGTGACATCCGCATTCCTGCCAGGAAAATTCAGATCACAATCTACTATTGTGTCTGTTGAAGTTGTTCTTTTAAAAACACTAATTAACAAATTAATTACTTAATAAGTCCCCAAGTCAAGGATCTGTTATGTTTACCAACAACTGCTACCCTCCCTCTGATCTTGGAACTTGTGTACATGAAGTAACTGGGCAGCAACTTAGAACCTTTCCCCCAGCACTGTTGGAAGGGTACGGGGCAGAAAGCCCGTGCATGTCTTTGGGTGGCGGTGACATCTAGCTAAGGACTCAAGATTCGCACATGATTCCCCAGGCAGAGGACAGTGAGGATAAGAAGCCAGGCAGATCAGAAGTGCTCTTGCCCTGGGCCAGATCCCAATGAGCTACTCCAAGAAGAGATTCTGGGGAGACAGCGAGGGTGAAGGGTGCTTTGGGGCTCGCCCCTGGCAGAAGTCTGAGTGCTGGCTTTGTAGAGAGATCACTTAGGCAATTCAGCTTCCAGAAGCAGTTTTAGAAATAGTAGACTCTAGGGAAATGGCTCATTTTCTTTCAATTAACTGAACAACATAACAAGAAAAAAGTCCTTCCAAAGGAAAGAACTCAGGGTATTTTCATACATTTCTATTTTTGTCCGTTTCCAAAGACCTTGAATAATAAAACCCAATTTATGTAAAAAAAAAAAAAAGAAAAAGCGATGATGATGATGAAGGAAGTCTGCATTTTTGTTACCTTACATTCAGAGATTCTATCAACTTGTGTGCAGACATGTGATCTCTTACACTTGTCTTACAGGGCAAGCAGGTTAAGGTTCTTTTCCCCTTGACATGGAAAACAGGCTGCAGGTTCATGGGTGGCAGTGGACACAGAGGACAGCCAGCTGACCTGCTGGTGACTCTAGGGCTGCGTGTAACAGTCAAGGAAAATCGTCTGTCCTGTTTGCGTCCCTTGTTCACTCACCCAAGACCTGAGGTGACAGCCTGCAGTTATGGTCACTGCTGATGTCTGACTATCTAGCACAGGACTACGCACTAGTTCTCTGTGAAAAGTTGTATCTCGGTTTACGTGACCATGTCGTGAATGAAGCCAGTCTTATCAAGAAGCACCCTGTTTAAGTCACAACACAGTACAAGTTATGACACTGACAATTCGACCAGAGACTTTCTCACCATGCTCTTTTCCTATGTCACAATCTGTTTTGGAACTTCTAAAAGTGCTATAGGACTTTAAAAAGAAAAAGAAAGGAAACTGCAGCTGGGTGTGATGATATGCACTTGTAATCCCAGCACTCTGGGAGGCTGAGGCAGAAGGTTTACAAGTTTGCACACATACCCTGAATCAACGCCAGCCCACTCTCTGACCTGTAATAGTCAAACTGAGTCTTTCTCTTGCTCCTTGAGCCTCCAACTCATGCAGCCACCAGAGTCAACCTTAAACGCCATGAAGTCAATTGAAACATTCCCTGGTTTACATTCACAGCCACTTCCTACTAAGCAAAGAATCAAATGCAAACTCCTTGCCTGCGGCCTGACTTCCCCGACCCAGCCCTGCCTGCAGTCTGCTGTCTGGTGCTGTTCACTCTCCTTCACTGCACGCTGGCTTTCTTACCATCTGGGCAACACACCAATCATACTTGCTGCACGTTTTGCAGATGCCACTCCAAGGTTTGCTGCAAAGCCAGTTCCACCTTATCATTACTTTCTCAGTCCTATCACCCCTTCAAAAAGCTTGCTCTGACCAGCCACTCCCAAACAGCTTCCTGCCTCTGCCCCTTGACCCTGTTTCATTTCCACTGCCGCACTTGTCAGGAACTGACTTTTCCTTGTTGGTTTCTGATCCCGCTCCTCCTGTTTCTTGCATTCACAGTCAGTGCTTAAAACTTGTCTGGCACATAGTAGGCTTTTCAATAAATAGCAGTTTGATTTCTCTGGGAAAGGATGATGGCCGTAGCTGCTTCTATGACTGGTTACATTTGTTCTTGCATGGCAAAATAGGACTAGATCAAAGAATTCTAGCACCGTGTAGATTAAGGGAAACAGTTTCCAGTAAAGAAATAAAAGAGTCAAGTTCTCCAGCTCCTGCCAGAGTGCTTTGAGGAGAGAACTCCATCTAGTTTGGCTAGTTCTAACATCCCCAAATACACTCTTTGGACCTGAAAGTGTCACATACCATTCTAAGTCCAAACAGATAATAAACAGAAAAGCCAGAAGCTTTGGCTTGTTGGTCGTTCTGATTGGCTCATCCTAAGCCAGCATCCGGAATCAAAGCACTTAACTTTGAAATGCAGTCAAGTGACCTGCATGATTATGGATCATCTTCCTTCTTGGGCTTTTTTGGATGCTCCAGTTTGTCAAATACTGCAGTCTTTTTTCTTTTTCTTTTTCTTTTTCTTTTCTTTTCTTTTTTTCCTTTCTTTCCTTTCCTTTCTTTCTTTCCTCTTTCTTTTCTTTTCTTTCTTTCCTTTCTTTCTTTCTTTCTTTCTTTCTTTCTAACTTCTGGGAGGGAAAATGACCCTGATTCCAGAGAAAGAGGTAGAGCAGACCACCCTGGACTGTGAGTCTTCTCTCTGGGGCCATTTAGAGGGAAACAACTACATGCTAAAGCCTAAAACATGAGCAGCCCGGCCCTCCCCAGCGTGGATCCCAGAGGATCCTCCTCATGTCCCCATCAAGTCACCGATCTGTTAAGCAAACTCTGCTGCTTGTGACTGCTAAGCTGCAGAAGTCAGAGGCGACCTGGGCACATGTCCCTGAGCCGTGACAGTCTCACAGGCAGGGTCCTTGCTTTCTTGGCTTCACTGCTAATGCCTCAGCATCTCTGCTGTTGGCCCTACAACCAAACACAACCACTTGATCCTCTACAAAGTTTGTCCCTTTCACTCCCTTTCCTCTATCGACTGGGCACCCTCAATCCTTGCTTGGGTTACTAGAGAGGTGGCTGCAACCTACCTGGTGTCCCAGGCTCTGGCAAGACAATCTGCTTGCCTGTTCTTCCTGAAACCTGGTCCCTAGGATGCTCTGATTAACTCAGCCATAGTGAGGTCCCTGTGTCCTCTTCCCTTTCATATTCAGTGCCCAGTAAGACCTGTCCAGCTCCTATGGCCACCTCCAGGCATCTCCAAGAAGCCCTTCTTGGTTCCTCCAGTGGCATAAAGAGCTTCCCTCTCAGAACACTCCAAATGCCTCAGACATGTCTTTTGTGTCTCTCTCTGCCACACTTTCTCCTCCAACTCACCAGTGTCCAGATTCCCCACCTCCCCTGTCCCCTTCTATTCTCTGCATGGCATGGTCACTGCACTGTTCAGCAGACACCACCAGCGTACACCGGTGTTAGCGGGGACACCTGCACTGCTGGCAGGTGAAAACACAGGTGCCTCTTTTTTTCCCGGGTACATCATGGAGGCTTTTGTGAAAGGCCTAATTTGTGTTTTAATATATTTTCTTTTCACGGTGCTGTTAGCATTCCAGGATGCTTGCACATCTGTTAGGGCACTTTAATCTTCATAATAACTTCTCCGATGCATGTGGAAGTGCTTTGAATACAGCCACGTGTTGCTTAACAAGGGGGATACCCTCGGAGAAGTGCCGCCTTAGGTAGTTGTGTCAGTGTGCGCACGTCATGCAGCGTGTTTGCAAAGGCAGATGCTCTGTGCTACTGTGCCACACGGTCTCCTGATGCAATCAAGAAATGAGGTAAACACGAGCTGCGAGAGACCGCTGCCGACGCCTACGTAACACAGTGAGCTTCTTTGTTTTGCCTAAGTAGTACGCTCTAAGATGACACAGAAAGTACAGTAAGTGCAGAGACCCATGTTTTAGCTCCTTTCATGTTGCTGGACACAACACCCAACACCTACAGCTTAAAGGAGAGGTTTATTTTGGCTCACGGTTTCAGTTGTGGTGGGCGCGGTGGGAGGGCTTGGCGGAGGAAAGTGTTTCACTGCCACTGCCACGAGGAAGCAGTGAGAAAAGGGAGAAGCCAGGGACACAATCCAGTCACCTTCCACACTCAAGACATTTGGGGGACATGTTACATCCAAACCAGAACAACCAATAAGAGTCTTGTACCATAACTGTCAAGTGTCATGCTGTGCGGTAATTGTCTGTCCCATCCTTGCATACAACCGGCAGTGTGAGTTTGTTTACACCAGTGTTATCACAATCGCAGGAGGAAGGCATTGCGTTTCAGCACTGTCCGTCATGCTGGCTTCGACATCACTTGGCAAAAGAAATTTTTCAGACCCCTTATATTCTTACAAGACCACCACCGTGTTTGGGGTTTGTCACTGACTGAAATGTAGAGTGAGAATGAAGAGTGACAGCAATGACCTTTAGGACAGGTATTGGCACTCTCAGGTTTATAATGTGGAAACTATGATTCAAAGAAGGAAAGTAACTTAACAGGAATGGCTTTGAAGGGTTGATGCCCGGCCCAAATCTCTTCGGGAAAGGCCCACAGTTCTAACCACAATTGGGGTGCAAGCAGGATGAGGCTGGCGGAGTCCTGCTGTCCTTTCACTTTCTATCAGACCTCCACGGAGTCTTCTGATTTCTGTCACTGATTCTTCCTACACGGTTATCAAAGTACATCAAAGGAATTCTGAAAGACTGGTGTGTGTGTGTGTGTGTGTGTGTATGACTTTGATCATTCTGAAAGACAGATACATATATGTGTGTGCGTGTGCGTGTGTATCTGAATTCATTGTGCGTGAAGATATGGACAACTATTTAGAAGAAAACAAGGGACATTATGGTAGCCAGTGATGATCTCCTGTTTGGCTTTGAAATCTGTGTCATTTACATTGTTGTCTTCTGATCGGCTTTATTCTGTTATGTTTAGTTTTACTCTCTTTAAAATAAAATTTAAAAATTTTTTATCTTTTTCACCACTTTTCACTGGTTCAGGCTGAAAAGAAGACACAATAACATAAAAACAATAATAAAGACAGTAATAAAGCTAGGTAATAATTATTAGGATGGCCAAAGATACTGTTCTAAGTTCTTTGCAGTAAACCTGCACTGCAACCCCAGGAGATCACAACAGTATCAGCTCATTTTATACCTGGGGAAACAGAGGCACAGAGAGGTGGCAGGCTAACTTGCCCAGGGTATGCAGCCAGGCCGCGTGGGAATCAGGTTCTGCATTAGTCGTGTGGCTGGATCTTGTGTGGAGACATGGTGCGTGTAAACCACAGTGTGTGGGTTGGGCACAGGTCTGACTTAACAGAACAGATTTAAAACTAAGGGAAGTTCTGTTACTTGTAGACACCAACTCTATCATGTATTTGATACTAGGCCCACGACAATTCTTTCCCACTCAGTGCGGCCCTGGGACCAGACAACTGAATATTGATTGTTTCTTCTGATCTTATGAGCTCTGCGGTTTGAGGCAGAGGAGATGTTGAAAATATCGTTTGTTTTTCTGCATAGTTAAGAAACTAAGGTTCTAAAAATCTTGCCCACGGTCTCTCACCCCAGTTCCTCAGCCAATGTGGCCCCCTCAGGTGCAAAGAGGATGAGGCACATACCCGAACAGCTCAGAATTTTCTTCATTAATAATGATGATGACAGAATTAATGACATCCATTTGAGCATCACTTTTCATTGCTTTCTTTTCTTTTGCAGCATGGAGGGTCCAACCCAGGACCCTCACACTGACCTACATCTCCAGTCCGTTATTTATTTTGCGATAGCATCTTGCTAAGTTCCCCAGGATGGGTTCAGATTTGTGACTCTCCTGCCTCGGCATCCCAAAGTGCACTTTTCATAGTTTTAAATGCATTTTTACATCTATTATTACATTCACTTCCCACAATGCCTTTGAGAGACGGCTGCAACCCAAGCTTGAACTCATGTAGTTAGATGAGGCAACTGAGACACAGGCTTTCTAACTCACTGAGCGAGCTTATCTTTTAGTGGGGGGGGATGTACAATACACTAATGAAAAGCAATTCTATATCAGGAAAGAATTTGAAGATTGCTTTGGAAAAGACTGAGGCAGGACAAGGTGAGAAGAGGAAAAGAGGGGAGGAGTTGTTACTTTACATAATGCAGTCAACAGACTTTGCTAGCATGTGAGAAGAAACCAGAAGAGAACATAGGTGTTTGCTGGAGGGGCTTTCTAACTAGCAGGAATCACATATGCAAAGGTCCTGAGGCAGGTTGTCTGGAGGAACTGCAAGGAAGTTGCAGTGGCTTTAGCAGAGTGACAGCAAGTCAAGGGAAAAGTAGCAGAAACACATTCTGCAGGGTGCAAGAGTGACATGGTCTGTGTCACATGTCAATGTAGGTCTCATTGGGGGAAGGTGGTGGCCAATGAAAGAAACAGGAAGAAAACCATAGAGAAGACTCTAGCAATAATCCAGATGAGAGCCAGTAGTGGCTTGGACAAAAAGGAGCTGGGTTTTGCCAGACTCTGGATTTTTTTGGAGAGGACTTGCTGATGGATCAGATGAGGTGTGTGAGAGACAAGTGGCCACCTCCCAGTGCGGATGTGACAGCAGTGTGAAGTCCAGGGAAAAGGTCTAGAGGAAGACATAGGCATTTGGGAGCCTTGGGCACTTGGAGATACTTAACCCCACAGACATGAAGTGTACCGTGAGATAACTTCAGGGCAAGGAGAGTCCCGGGGGGGGCACCTAGGGCTTAGTAGCAAGGGAAAAGGAGGACTCAGCAAAGGGGAGATGGGCCAGGAGAATGCACTGTCCTGGAAGGCAGTGCAGAGCATTCCAAGGAGAACATGAGTGCTGACACCGTGCCGATCACTGAAGTGCTAAGAACATGGGCACCGAGAGTCCACCGCTGGATTTAGCAGTAAGGGGACACTGATGACCTCTGCTACGGCTGTCTGATGGATGGTAGGGATGGAAATCCAGCTGATCTGAGGGGACTGAGAGGAGAGGAAGAATGGCAGTGAGTGAGGATGTTGCAGAAAACCCAGTATCAAACCGAAAGGAAGATTCTTTGCACTGAGGAGCTGGAAGGCAACTGCGTATTTTAACACTGGCAGGCTGGTGGGAATCAGTTCCAAATCACCAGCCGCGAGTCAGTTTGGAGTTCAGTCTAAACACAGTTTTCAAGCAGGAAGTACAAGGCCGATGGCAGGTTATTACATGATAGGTTACATGTATTAAGTCACATATTGTCAGACAAGATAATTCTAAATAGGTCTACTTAAAAGGAATGATCTATCATTATATAGGCACATCCTGGGTATGAGGGGAAGGAGCTTGAGGGGAGTAAGTAAAGTTAACAGTATCCTGAGTGGCCCAGTCTGTCCCAAATATGAAGTCCTTGAACCAAGTTAGAAACAATATATATTCTTTTAACTCTGCTATAAAATATCTGTAAATTTACCATCCTATAATTGTGCCCTTACAAGGGTAGCTTTTCTTGGAAGGGTTAATCCTTGTGAGAGAGGAAAGGTGGGGTGAAATCCTTCTCCTAGCGGGAGAAGCTTCCCTGTTGGTTCTCAGTGTGAGGAAGCTTCATTTGTCTTCCCTGTATCTTTGCATCTGAATGAGAAGGACCCATGGGAAGTGGAACAGGCAAACAACATTTTACATACACTCTTTTACTTCCATCTCGAAATGTTTAATGAGGCAGACATGATCGCTTCTTTATATGTGAGGACTGTAGAGTTACTGAATTTTGGATTGTAATGGTGGGTTCAAGCCATAGCCCCTGGGTTGCACATGCCTGGTTTGGAAGGGCCTTGTAGCATGAAGAGTCTCATATAAAATGCAAAATATAATCAATGTATATAAATAACAGAACTTCCTCCACTTAAAATAGTTTTATTATAACACAGGTGTGCTCAACCCGTGAGCCGCAGATTGCAAATACCTGCATGGGGCCCGAGAGCTGAATCCAAGTCCACTGAACCCCAAAATGAACTTCTTCACCATCCTGTGTGGGAAATAGAACACTGCATTCTATACAAGATGTGATTTTTAAAAAGTGGGAAAGATTAAAATTTTAGAAATTGATTATAAATAAAAACACACCGCCATTAACCTCCCTCAGAATACTCCTCCTCTCTTTGAACACACTTACCCACCCGTCTTGCCACTTTCTGAAGCTGTTCTAAAGTCCTCCGTCCCCCATGTCTCTAGTTGTGCTGTCCTGGCTGCCTTGATGTCCTGAATCGCTATCACGGATATTTTGACTTAGGGAACAGCCGGACAGAGCCAGTGAATAAGGTGGATGAGTACCTGCTGCCACGTTTTTAACTGACAAAGACTGCAGTACCAGAAACTGTGTGATACCAAAAGTTGTCAGGATGGAGGACAAAATCGTGTGCCTATCGCTCATGCTTTGAACAGAGCCACAAAAGGTGTTCAGATCATCAGACATTTCCCTTGTAGTCCACTGCCCGCTTGGTCCAATCACATCGCTCACTCTTTTAACTCTCTCTTGGGTTTTTGATTCTGAAGGTGATCTCAATCTCTTCTCTTCAACTGATTCACAAACATTAACAATCAGAGGATCCACTTGTAAACTGTTTTCATGACCACAGCGGCACCAGCACACACTAATTTTTAATATTTCCTGAGTTTCTTCGCACCTTTCTGTAGTTCAAAACCAAATTTCATGTTAACGCATTGTCTAGGATTCATGATTTACAGCACCCTTGAAAACACGCTCAGCTCCAAGTGACTGCACTGAATACGCTGAAACGTGTCAAACGCTGTTACGAAGGTTCAACCCGCTGCTTTGTGTGTTGAAAGCACTGCCTTTCCAGTGGATGGCACTCGGCAGTGGAATTCATCTTATTTTGGAGGTCATGCTTCATAGACCCCAAAACAAATTAACCAATATGTGCGGCAGACTCAGGGTTGCAGTGAATTCAGGGTCCACAGCCCTAGGATGATCTAGAAATCGAGAGAGTCCAAGAAGCAGACAGGTTCCAGCAGGACCTGATTGTGATGTAGCTAAGGCCATGTAGGGCAGTAAAGGGTATTGGGAGGAAGGTTGGAAATATCTTCCTGGAATGTCCTTAGTTTAAGTGACAGTTCTGGGTGGCACTTACTGGCTATCCAAAGATTGGGTTTTTAACAGCTGAAGAGCAGGCGCAGACAAAGAGCCAGGTTTTGAATTTTGTCATCTTGGTATAAACTCCATTTTCTGAATGTAAAGCTGTTTCCATGTCATTTGAAAAAAAATAATACCGTACTTTTCTGGATATTGTAAAGCTGTTGAATATGGATTCAACTGTATAAATTCCAGGGTGTTTTATTTTAAGATGACAGTTTTGTTGCAGCTTATGACAGATTTTATATTTCCCATTTAGATCTCAGGGCTATCTTGGAGCCTACAAATAATTGTGACCCCTCTCCACCAGAAGCTCAATTCTTGACACTCAAAAGTTCATAATCCTTAAGTTAAATGCGACATTTATTCAGCTCAAAGAATGTGTTCTAACTTCTCCCAAATTCTGCCTAATGAATGTTTCAAAAGTCTAGAAAAGAAGATACAGCACTGTAAAAATGTGAACAAAAGAGCTAAAAGTCATCTGCAAAATAAATGTAGTCTCATAGTTAAAAAAAAAAAAAAGACTGAACACAAGGGTATAGACTGTCACTGGGGTGGTTTTGGGGAAGTCAGCAGCAACTGAAACCCTAACCCAGAGAGTGCAGACTGAGCTTTGTTCTGGCATTTTAAAGGCAGAAAAGGTCCCCTTCTGTGATGGATGGGTGACTGATGGGGGTGGAGGAGAGCCTCTGTGGGTGCTCCTGGGAAGAATCTTGGAGCAAGGGGAAAAAATGTGCCGCTCTGGGTGCCTGGAAATGTTATTTTTCTGCATTACTCTAATTTAACATCCTGAGTGTAGTTAGCAATGCAGACACACAGCAAGCCAGGGGCGTTTTTATTTTCTTCTCTGACAACAGGTTCCTTCATCTTTCACGAGAGTTTTATGAATTGGTGGAGAATGGTGAAGACTAAACGCAAACGAGCCGCCGAGAGAGGCTGTGAAATTAATCATCTTGTTTTTATCTCTGCGAAGGACAAGGCCTGCACACCCTAGTCACCCAGCAGCCACTCCCCACTCTGATGGACAATTCTTTTTCATTTTCAGTGAAAAAATTTTGATTTACTGCCTTCAGGAAAGTTGACAGGAGGCGGGTGGGCCCGTGATTCTTTGAGTCATGGTTAAACCTAACATTATTCTTCACTGTAAGAATCTATCATTATTGATTCTGGAAAGATAGACCCAGGAGGAATTGTGATACAGAAGCACAGAAAAGAAAACAGAAGTTTAAAAAAAAAAAGCGTAAGTAAAGCAAAGGCTTTATTTTGAAGTAGGAAACTCAGGAATGAACCACTTCAATGTTCAAAAAAGGCCACCCCAAAAAGATTCTGCCCTCAAACCGCTATGTTCCTTCTTTAGCACACCTGTGAGGTCCGCAGCCTACGCCTGCCTGTCACTGGTGGGTGCTGGTCACTGTGAGCTCGCCACGCCCTCCTCAGCTGACAACTGCAGGCCTCACTGAGGGACTGCAGCTCTCAGACAAAGGGGTGCGATTTCCAGGTAGTTAAACAGGAAAGCTTATTACTAGTGGCTGTTGATTTTACAAAATATTGAGTTTGACTGTCTATAAATTTTTTTAAAAAATTAAATTGTTCTCATCTTTGGGGTAGAGCTTTTTTAGGGATCTGAAAGGATTCCTGGGTGGTGTGCTAAGGTCACAAGGACTGCTGTCGGCACCACGGTAGCCAGCACACCCGCAGCAGTCTGTCTTTTTCGCTGTATATAATATTAGAGTATATGAATGCACCATGGCTTATTTCTCCCTCTGTTTCTGATGGATACTTGGGTTGTTCCCAGTTTAGGGCTGGGAGAGCACTGCTCTGAGTCCTAGCATGCGTGGGTATTAGCATTTGCATGCCCTCCTCTGTGGGGACACAATGGCAAGTGTTCTCAGGTGTGAGTATTCTTTTTTCTTTCTTTTCTTTTCTGCTTCCTTCTTTCTCTTTCTTTCTGGTACTACAGCTTGAATTCCTAGGCCTTTTTAAAAAAAGGGGTTTTTTTGTATGTTTGTTTTGTTTTGAGACTAAATCACTAAGAGGCTTGTGCTGGTTAGAATTTGTGATCTTCTTGATGAGATTTCAGACTTATATCCACAGCCCCCAGCTAAGGCATGGATTTGCCTAACACTAGCAGACAGCAGCCCAAAAACTTTACAAACACATACGCTCCCACCAGGAGAGTAGAGTCCCAGCAATATTCTGTCCTCACCAGCATTACCCTCTTTTTTCACTTAACCATGCAGATATGTTTGTTGTAGTCATTCATCATGATTTGTTTGATGCATCAATATTTTTATTCAACTTTACTAAGATACACTTTACGCACCATGAAAATCACTGATTTTGAATAGTCAGTCTGTTACAGTGATGAATGCTTGTACCAGTGTGACTACCATCACAATTAAAGCAAACACACACATGTATAGTGTTCTAGTTTTTCTGTTGTTGTCATATACTGCTCTATAAATTCTACAACAAGTGTAGAATTCCATTACAATTCATTTAATTGTCACCACAGTTAGGATGTAGAGTAGCTCTCTGATCCCCCAAAATAGTACTGCCTGCCCTTTTTCAGTCAAGCTCTCCCCTCACCCCTAAATCCTGATAACCAATCATCTGTCCTCCCACCCTACACATTTATCTCTTTCAGAATAGCACACGAACAGAATCTTACACCATGTACCTTGTCTCAGGGTTCTTTTACTTAGAATAAAGCCTGTGAAAGACGCTGAAGTTATCTGAAGGCTATTCGTTTGTATTGCCGAGTCCTATTCTACTTTATGGAAGTACTAGTTGCTTATCCAACCATCAGCTGACAGATGTTGTTATAGTTTAGAACTAAATCTAGAATGTCTCCCCAAAGTCTCCTGTGTTCAGGGGTGGGGCTTCCAAAAGGTGATTGTGTTCATGCATGGCTGAGTGTACTATAAAAGACAGGTCCTGACCAGAGGAGGTCACTAGGATGTGCCCCTGGAAGTGTATATTTGTGTCCCCAGCTCCTCTCTCCTCTCTCACTGCTTCCTGGCTGCCAGGGTTCAAGCACCAGGTCCCTCTATTAGGGCAGCTCTATATATCCCAGGATTTTGACTTTTATTGCCCTTCCAACTTTTTGGTAGGGGAGGGTAGGTGTGGCAGGTACTTTCAACAAAGGCATGAAAGGTTCATCACCCACTCCATCTGTATCACTATAAGAGGAACACAGTCAGACTCTATTGCTCATAGGACCAGAATCTGTTGTGAATCCTGATTTCTTTCCATTACTTAGTAAATTAAATGCAATGTGTCTCAACAGTTATATCCCTGCACTGTCCCTCCACCAAGGTGCAAATTCCCTTACTACTACCTCATCATGATATTAAGATCTTTTATTTTTAATAAATTTTACATTATCATTGATGTCACTCTCATTAATTGGATATTGAACCAATGTATCCATACCTACAATGAGATGGGTTGTGGTTTGAGTCCGAATGTCCCTCCAAAGCCTCACGTGGTCATGTGGGCAGACTTGTAGAGCTTGTGAATGATTCATGGTCCAGTGCTGGGATTATGGATGTGGGTGCTACACCCAAGCCTGCATACAGTATAAGAGACAGAAAGAGTCTTCTCTGCACGCTCTTCTCATTTTGCTGTTTCTGTTTTTGCTGTTTTCTGCTGCCACGAATTGTTGCTTTCTGCCATGTGCCACCCTGCCTTGGAACCAGCTGATTATGGAGTGAAACCTCCACAAACCATGAGCTAAATAAACCTTTCCTTCCTTAATGTTGGGTGTCAGGTATTTTGCCCCAGCAATGAGAGAAGTAACTGACACAGTATGGATTATTTGAATAATATTAATATTTCTTTGGAAAGAAAGAAAGAAAGAAAGAAAGAAAGAAAGAAAGAAAGAAAGAGGAGGGGAGGGGATGGGAGAGGAGAGGAGAGGAGAGGAGATGAGAGGAGAGAAAAGCTTCTACCTTGGGAGCCGGCTTCCCAGACCAATAATTTCCAGCCTGTTTTATGCTATAAAAACACATAATAGATTATGTACACATTTGTACCACACCCTCATGCGTGCCATTACATGACATTCTCAAGTTCCCTTTTTTCCTTATTAAAAAAGAAGGAAAGAGTATGGAAATGTGTGTTGGCAGCTTTTCATCTGCTGTCTTCTTACTCCATGCCCATGGCTGTCTGTCCTGGGCCTGGTAAGCCAGGCCCTGTGGACGGCATCTCCAAAATAGCTTTGCTGCCTGGATGGGTTGGGGCCATGGAAACCAGGGCAGGAAATCTGAGGCACAAGAAGAAAGAGGCTGTTTTCTGATAGGCCCTGTTACGCTGGGGGTGGCCGTGTCCCTCTCCGACCCTAGTCCCCACTGGCTGGCACCACTTCCAGGTCTGAGGGTCCAGTAACTTTTCTCCCTTAGGACTTGGGGTGTGAACATCTTTTAGCTACTGCCATCTCAGGGAAGCTCGTCATTTCTCCTTGGTGGCTTTCATCTGTCAACACCATATAAATCATCTCTTCACTAAATCTCATTCGTGTCTGGGTAGATTCGCTTCCTTATGAAATGAGAAGCAAGCAAGGGAGAGGGAGAGAGTTACTGGAGCAACTTCTGAATCTTCTGACAAAGATGCAAAAAGCTAATGTTTCGAGAAGCAAATTACACACAGTAAACCTTGCCACCAAGACTGACTCCATTCTGTCATATTTGGTCCCTCTATGTTTGCCACCGTGGTTTGAATGGACATTCTTAGCAACATGGAGGAAAGATTTTCCCACATTTCAACCCTTTATGAGCAAGACTGGGAGCTTGAAGATGTGAGACTAGGACAATTTCAGATTCTGCAAGAAACATTTCATTATCCAATGACCTCTTATGCTGCACTTTCAGTGCCTTGAGGAAAAGACTTCTCTTCCATATCTTATCTACAAATTGCTGAAAATTTAAAACCAGTTTTTATCTAACAGCAAATATGGGTCTCTCTTTTCTAGTGCCTGATATGTTCAGTAATTGCTAGGCTGGAACAGAAAGTAAAAAAGAAAAGATAAAAAGACAAAAACACTAACAAGCTTAACCAAATGACAAGAGCAAGTAAAATTAGAAGAGATTAGCAGAAATCTCATCAATGGCACAGACTCAAATCTGGCAACCTGGGACGATTCAAGTACAACATGTTTTCATGTGAGGATGTGGACTTGACCTTAAATACTAGCAAGAGAAGCAGGTATGGCTGTTTCGGCATCTCAGGTACCAGGTAAACCTGGGAAATTTGCTCCAGCTAACAACACTAATTAAGATCACCTGCTCTAAACAGGAAAAAAAAAAGAACAGAAAAAAACCCTTTCTTTTCCCTTGGCCTCTGACCTTCATTCCCAAATCATTTCCCTCTCCTCCTTGGTCACCTATTCCAATATATTCCCTATATGTCTATAACCATTCAGATGACTTTATAATAATTACAGGAGATGACGCTTATGGAGTACTTATTCTTTGTTCTAAATGTGTCACATATATTAACTCATCAAACCTGAATAACAAGACAAAAAGAGGCTATCGCCATTTGCAGAAATCTGAAGAAGTTGAGAGGGGAAGGAATTAAGGAACTCGCCTCAGATAAGGTGTATGTCTTGTGGAACTGAAATTCAGACCTATCAGGTGTGGCTCCAGAATCTGTCTTCATATCCCCTCTGCAACATTGCCCCAAAAGATACATTTTCTTTATCCAGTCATCCATAATGGACACCTAGGTCGCGTTTATATATTGGCTGTTGTGAACAATGATGTCACAAACACGGGAGAGAAGGCACGTCTTTGATTGCCAATTTCATTTACTTTGGAAGTAGGATTGTAAAATCATGGGGTAGATGTAGTTTTAATTTCACTGGGAACCTCCGTGGTGCTTCCCTTAATGGTTGCACTAATTTACATCCCCTAGCGATGCATAAGAGCACGTTTTTCTCCATATTCTTGCCAGGATTTGTTATGTTTTGCGTTTTGGATAGCAGCTACCCTTGACTGGGATGAGATATCTTCTTGTGCTTTTCATTTGCACTTCACTGATGCCTGGTGATGATGAGTGTTTTTCACACACTGTCGGCGATTTAAAGCTCCTTGGGAGCTTTGCCTATTCAGATCGACGACATTTTTAAATCGGGTTACCTGTCTGTTGTTGCTGAGGTTCTGAGCTCCTTGTATGCTGCAGATGTCAATCTTTTGTCAGAGGGACAGTTTGCCAGTGCTTTCTCCCATGAGAGTGAAGGTCACCTCTCTCCTCTGTGGGTTGTTTCCTTGGCTGTGTAGAAGCTTTTTAGTTTGACATAATCTCATTTGTCTATTTTTGCTTTTTTACTCCTGTGTTTCTACTTACTCAAAAACCCCCTTAACCTGTACTGGTGCCTTGAAGTGTTTCCTCTATGTTTTATTCCAGGAGTGTTTCGTTTTGTTTTGTTTGGCTTCAGGCCTTATATTTAAGTCTTTGATTAATTTTAAGTTGATTTTTGAATATGGAACGTGATAGAGACCAAGTTTCACTCTTCTGCCCTGGATATTCAGTCTTCTCAGCACCATTTACTGAAGAGGCAGCCTTTTCTCCAGTGTATTTTTTGACACTTTTATTGAGTGCCAGCTGCCCGTAGATGTGTGGATTTGTTCTGCTATTTCTAGCCTGCTCTATTGGTCTATGTGTTCGTTTTTATGTCAGCACCCTTCTGTCTTGGTTACTATGGCCCTGTCCTGTCTTGAAGTCAGATATTTGGATCCTTCTAAATTTGTTCTTTTTGCTCCAGATTGATTTGGCTATCCAGGATTTTTGGACTTCTAGAGAATTGCGGATTTTTTTCCTATTTCTGTGAAGAATGGCATTGACATTTTGATGGGACTGCACTGAATCTATGAATTGTTTTAG
Source organism: Dolichotis patagonum (assembly GCA_004027295.1). Lineage (NCBI taxonomy): Eukaryota > Metazoa > Chordata > Mammalia > Rodentia > Caviidae > Dolichotis > Dolichotis patagonum. Next base: position 203,416 of record PVJX010000317.1, read on the forward strand.
GTAATATGGGCATTTAAGCAATATACCTTTCAATCTGTAAACATGGGATGCCTCTGCGGTTTTTGTATCTTTAATTTCTTTCATCAGTGTTTTGTAGTTGTTGCTGTAGACGTTATTCACTTCCTTGGCTACAATTCTTTCCAGGTGTTTCATTTTTGTAGTTATTCTGAATGGGCTTGATTCCATAATTTGCTTAGCAAGTGTGTTCTTGGTGTATAAAAATGCTAGTGGGAGGTCCTGAGAAGATGGCAGATCGATAAGTAGCAAGGTAAAAAGCTTCTCTGAGAGAAACAGCTCAGACACTAGAATTTACCACCATGGAGAAGACTGGATGAAAGGAGAGGGATTCTCATGACCCAGGAAGAAACTAAGGAAAAAGAAAAAGAAAAATGTGGAAGGAAGGCTGAAGCCAGATGCGCTCTCACTGGAGCCAGTCCCATGCAGTGCCAGGCGCCTTGGAGTCAGATGACTCACAGTCACGCTGATGTCATGGTCGTGCTTAAGTCAGGGATTGGAGAGCCTGAGGCCCTCAGTGAGAGGACATATCACAACAGAGAACAGAGCTGGCATGGAAATCTGCATTAACCTGCGGTGAGTGCTCGGAATTTGGTCCTCCTGTAGGAGGGGGGTGACCAGCTGGATGACATATTGGGATTGGGCAGAATGGGCCTGAACCAGGAACCGCAGTGGCTTCAGTTGGCTGCTCCTGGCCCAGAGTGGATTGGTGGGATCTTCTTGGGCTGGGTCACGTTTATGCTCAGGACCCAATAGCCAGGGACAAAATTGCCCCAGAAATTGTCCCAAACTGGCTCTGTCCGCATGGCACACACTAACGTGGTGAAGGCCCCCACTGGTTGACTGGCTTGGAGGGGAGGGGCCAGCCTACACCACCCCTGCTTGCACCTCAGTGATCAATGACAAACTGGCGAGGGTAACAATCCCTAGCCAGCACACTTCAGAAGAACTGTAACCAATATGGAAAGGGGGTGGGACCTCCACCCTACACCTGTATGGAAGAAACAAGAAACATGACAAGAGAAACAAACAAACACACAAAAAAGCCTCCAGCTGCCAACCCAGGGAATAGGGGTCCAGGAGAGGTAAGTACAGAAGAGATGGAGGGCAGCAAACATGCAATATTGGACACGGCATCAGCTGATATAAAGAAATAGCTTCGTGACATTATAGAAGAACTCAAAAGTGAAATACTAATACAAGTAAAGCAAGATATAAGAAGGTTAATAAAAGAAATGCTAAGCACCTCTAAAGAAGACACAGACGGAAGAATGGAGGAACACAGAAAAAGGAGGGAATCCTTCAATGAGGAATATTAAAAAACCTAGAATACATGAAACAGATTTAAAGAGATTAGCAGGAAATTAAAACCTCCATTAAAGCTAGCAAAATTGCTTGGAAGAAACTAGAGATAGATTATCAAAACTTGAAGATATGTTTGCAGTGTGTGATCATGAAAGGAAAGATCTCTTAAAAATAACAAGGAAACAGGCAGTAACAATACCAAGGCTAGAAGACAACAAGAGGATCTATAACTTAAGAATAAAAAATGTGAGTGAAGAAACAGGAGTAAGCACAAAGGAAATGCAAAGGCTATTCACAGAAATAATTAAGGAAAACTTCCCAAGCATAGGAAAAGGAAAGATATTCAGATGTAGGAGGCATACAGAACTTCAGCCAGCTATAACCAAAACAGATCTACACCCAGACATATAATAATCAAGATCCCAGAAATTCATCTCAAGAACAGAATATTAAAAGCCGTCAGAGAAAAGAAACAGATCACTCATAAAGGAAAACCAATCAATATCATGACAGATTTCTCGACACAAACCATCAAATCAAGAAGAGCTTGGAGCAAAGTATTCCAAGCACTGAAAGAAAATAACCTCCAATCCAGATTAATTTACCCTGCAAAACTGTCTCTCAAAATCAATGGAGAAACAAGATGCTTCCATGACAAGGAGGAACTGGGGGAGTTCGTGACCACTGATTCAACCCTACAAAAAATACTGAAGGACATTCTAGAGAGAGAGGAAAAAAACACCAGGATTTCAAGAATAGTGGTAGAAAGACTCAATGAATGGGCCAGACAGTAGAATGAAGGAGAAAAGTAGACAACCAATGGCAGAATAATAGCACAGCAGAAATGAGGCAGAGAAGGTTGGCTATAATCTCTAACATAGATAGCCTTGATACACTAACAAAAAGTAACACAGGCAGAGTAGATCAGGTGATAGGGTCCATCGAGATGCTCTGTATAGGAAATATAATTAACCTGAAAGAGGGCTTATGGACCAAAAGTCAAATATGAGAAAACAATGCTCTATGTGACAGGGAACTAGAAAGAAATAGGGGCAGCTCTCCAGCACCTGCAGCCAGGTTGGAAAGACATGACATTTTTGTGCAGCAGAGAACTACTCAGCTATAAGGAAGGAAAACCTGGAGGTTTTTGTAGGTAAAGGAATACAACTTAAGATCAAGCTCAGGGGTAAAAGGGTTCAGAACCCCTTAGGTAAATAGCAAGTTGCTCCCTTACTCTAAAAACTAAAGGAGATATTGGGACCCAAAATGTACATCCTGTGAAAGTGAAAGGGGAGGAACTGTCTAAAAAGGAAGGCAGAGGACATTGTTAATAGTGCATAAGGATTTAAAATCCACATCATTCTCATTGCTTTGTTTAGTCTGATTATAGTCTGTTCCAGTCTATCTACTTGTACTATATTTGAGGGCACAAATAGCTATTCCAAAAAGAGCAAGGATATACTAAGGTAACCATCCTTAATTTCCTATTAACTTAATCTGAAGCTCTGTATAACTTACACTGTCTTATTATGACTGATCTTATTTGAATCTGGTTTGTTAGATCACTGTTTTGTCTTGACTGATTTTATTCAAATCTCTTATGTTTGATAATATCAAGTCTGAGAGTATAGGCAACTACTCCAAAGATGACAAGATTCACTAGGATACCCATTCTGGTTTGACTATTACCTGCTTTTGAAGTCTTATAATGTCTCTAATGTTTTGTTTTTATTAACATTTTTATGTACTGTTATGTTCAAATATATTATGCCTGATGATATAGACAATTCTATTGCAGATAATAAGAGACATCATAGGAACCATTGTAGATCACCTTGTAATGTGATTTTATGTCTTTTTCATTTCGTTTTTTTCCTAGGAATTTGTCTTGTTTTGTCTTGTTTTGTTTTTCCCTCTAATATAGAAAGGATAGATATACATGTAGAGATTCATGCATGCATAGGACTTCTAAACAGTTTATGAGAATTGATTATATAATGCACGATGAAATGAAGAGCTACTTTGAAGAAAACGAGACACTAAGGTACTCAGTGCTGATTCCATAGCATCATGATGCAAAATCCAGAAATACTATTGTTCTTTGTTCAGAATTATTTTAGTCTGTTTTGTTTAATTTCAGCATACATGAAGGTATTGACAGCTATTTTGAAGAGAATAGGGAATTGTTGACTTCCCTATTGTCTGGTCTTGAAGACCTAAAATGCCTTCATTGTCCTGTTCTGACCAGTTTTATATTATTTTCTTTTGTATGAATTCACTGTATGTGAAACTATGGACAACTATTTGGAAGAAAACGAGAGACAATATAATAGACAGTGAAGATCTCTGGTTGTCTTGCTTTGAAATCTATGTCTCTTACATTGTTTTCTTATGATCTGTTTTGTTCTGTTTTGTTGTGTTTAATTTTACCCTCTTTAAAATAAAATTTTTAAAAATGCTAGTGATTCTTATACGCTGACTTTATTCCCACAACTTTCCGGATTTGTTTGTCAGTTTTAATAGTCTTTTGATGGAGTGTTTATGTTTTTCTTCACATAGAATTGTGTCATCTACAAATAAGGATAATTTAAATTTCTCCCAAAAGAGTGAATTTTGGAAATTATATCACAAATATTTCATCTGCTATCCTCTTCATGTGGAGTCATAGAAGCAATGTTTAAGCACCAGAAATAGTTACTTTTTTTGAACACTGTTTTGATCATTTCCAGCCTGGGAATCATATTATTGATTAGGGTTATGCTTTGCTTGGGCTGGTAGAAAGATGGACTCTGGGAATCTGAGATGTATTTGGGGCATTAATTTTCCCCTGAGAGTCATCCAATTTGTCCTACTTTTCTTTGTCTTCTAACTGGATTTCTTTCTGACAAACTGTTTTACCTTAATGTGGTCTGTGTACTTTTCAGAGACTAATTTTTTTTTATCAAAATGCAGTACACATAGTTGAATAAATACATCCATAAATAAATTCTATAATTTATTTATAATGTATTCACCTGACGCACATTAATAAAAGTACATGTCATAAAATGCTAATTCACTAAAGCTGGCTATCATGTAGTAGTTCACATGTTTTATTCATTTGGGGATGTTTCTCCTCACCAGTACTGAAGATGAGACATAGCATCATCAGAAAAAACATAAATAGAATGCTACATATGAAACAGAAGACTAGGGACATTTGTCTTGGATAAACAATGGTGCAAACATGATAGCTGCCTTTAAGCACTTTACAGGTTGTCAGGCAGCTGGGAAGTAAATTAATTCTGACTTGTCCCTTAGGATTAGAAGTGGGGCCAGTGGGCACAGAGTGTTGTAGGACCCTTGAGTCCTTTAAAAAAGAAATACATTTCCAGTGGAGCAAAGCATAGATGCAATATAATGTCTGAAGGACAGAGCTTCTGGGCAGTGGATATAACCAAGAATAGGTTGAATAGTCATTTGCCAAGCATGTCCCATGAAGATTCATTTAGATAAATAGTTGCCTTTTTCTAATTCCAAGACTGCCTGGTTTTGCACTGGTTTTGCACAGTGCCCTTCCAATAGGAAAATAAACTGCTTTGACTAAACCAATGCCATCATTCTCTCCCCTATCAATGAATTGTTTTAGATGATGTTGGATCTCAACCCTCAAGTGTTAGAACAAGCAAAAATGCTGCAGCAAAAAGACATTTTTACAACTACTTTAAGATCAGGCCCTTAAGAAATGGAACACAAAATTGGAACTAGTTTTAAGAACTTGTATTTGCAAAATATGCCCCTTTCCTTGTGCAGCCAGCCGCCCTTTTTTGCCCTGAAGAAATAAACAGGCACTACGACATTCTCCAAATGGAAGTTAAAATGATTTCCCACTTTGTCCTCGTGGTTTAACACTTAGGCAATAAAGCTCATGACATTTTCAATAAAGAGTAGAGAAGGGAAGTGCTCCTTATTCGTGAAAGGCTCAAGACATTACCAAGCCAGCATTTTCCTATTTGACAAAGCCCAGTTATTGCCCAGCAGCGAGACCTAAGATTTAAAAATCACTTCCATCCCCACCAGCGACCTGAGGTTGATAAGGTTGTGCAAAATGGAGAGCCAATTTCAGGCTGGCTTGAATGCCTGGCGTCCGAGGCTGTGTGGGTTCACTCAGCATTTCCAGGAGCTGTGAGAAAGACCCTGGAGGTGTCTTAGGTATGATAATCGAACTAGGAACCAAGCAAAGAAAAGAGTAAAACAAGACTGCAATAGGACTGGGAATTACAGGCACATAATTGAAAGGGCGGGGGGAAGGACTAGTAAATGGGAAATAATGTATGTGTCTGTCAGAGGACAGAGTATAAAACAGGTCAAAAGAGGCAACAATTAATGGCATTGGCATGGACCCAGGGTCTCACTAGTCACTGATATATGCCCCATCCCCAAAGAAAGTCTTCTGTAGCAAAAATATTTAATGTCAGTAATTCCATAGACCTTAAGCTAGCATATTCTATTGCATGCCCAGTATTTTAGAGAAGCGGGAAGGCTCGAAATCAGCAAATAGTATCAAGCACCTGGTATGTGCTAAGTATCAAACTAAATATTTTATGTATATCTTCTCTTTTGGTCCTTACAAGAGGCAGCATCATTATTCTTGCATATAGGGAAGAAGTGGAAATTCTGAGTCTACTTTGTTTGCCCAAGTTCAACTCAATTTAAAAAAAAAACCCAAGTGAACACAGCTTTAATTTCCGCAATGGATCAAAAAAAAAAAAAAAAAAAAGACCTTCAATGCCTTCTGCTATATGGTCCTCGATAATGTCTGAGTTTTCATATCCCTCAGAGACCTTCAGCCCAGGGGTACATACACAGGTTCAAGGATTAAAGATAACATTCAACTAGCTCTGAGCATTCCCTAGGATGTTAACAGTGCTTTCTGCTTTAGAGAAAATAAACAGTATATATCTTGCATGAAATTTATTTTACCCAAAAGACATCAAGTTTTTATGTAGCTGTGGTAGAGGAATCATTCTATGGAAGTCTGATCGAGTTTTTGTTTTAGTTTACACCGGAAAGCAGAGTAATTTTACCTTCTCTTATTTTTATCTATGAGGAGAGAGCATAACCTCTCCCACACATGCAGAAAGATAGACCTAAAGTATGCGAATTTCGCCAAAGGGTTGCCCACTTGTCTATTAGTATTTTGCCACAAGTGATAAATGGCATCAGACAAAGCTGTCAGATGAGATTAAGAAGGTGTGTAGGGAGCGAGCAACCAATTTCCAACTTAGGGAAATTAATGGGTTTTAATGAGCTACTCTCCGCCGATTACCATACAGCTTTGGACTGCATGCTTCACGGGCATGCGTGCGTGACAGTGACGGATCAGCATTTCAACTCCCCTAATTTGATTCCTGCGTAGCAATCAAGCATCCGCTGTCTCTGTTTCAACCCGGAGCAGCTGATTTGCAGACCTGTATGGCGTGTGTGAAAAGAGAGATGTCTTGGGATCCTTGGTTTGTTCCTCAGATTTTGCTGCTCAGAAAAGTCATCTGATGGGGTGCAGTGAGAAGAGGGGCGAGACTCTCAGGATGGAGCCTCAAAAGTCATCCACCAAGTCACAGAGGTGCTTGTCGTTCACACTATCCCCTAACTAGGCGCTGACAGCAGATGCTGATAGAGTCCCGTTGATAGTTTCATAGCTTGGAGAAGGGTCCTGGGGATGGGGAGGGATGAGAGGGAGAAGAGGGGAACAGGAAGTACAATGATTAAGATGAAATATGTGTATATACCAATTCCTGGAGATGAATGTAGTCATTATGTAGCTATCACATGCACTAAGAAGAAGAAACTTCTTAAAAACTCCATGTGCAACATACAGTAATTTGAAAAAGAGAATCTTGCCACTATTTTCTGAAAACTGAATTCTGCTTCAAATGGTCCCTGTTTCTGACATCTGTAGAGTAATAACAGATAAATCAGTAGCTATGGGTCCATAAGCCAAACTGTAGCAAACCCATTAGATGGAGAGAGTACAAATACGTCTTCTCCTTGCTCAAGATGTAGGATTTTAAGACCACAGATGCATTTGTAAACTACAAGCTCTCATTAAGAATTTTGGCAAAGTTAAAATTTATGATAATTTGATGCATCGAGGGCCCAAGTCTTCATCTTCATTATCACTGAAAAAGAGCTGCCTGTGCAAACAAATAGGGTAAATAAAATTACACAGCTATGTTTAAGTAACTTGGGGAAAAAAAGAAACTACAAGGGACTGTGGCAATTTAATTGAGGGGATAAAAGGATGCTAATTATCAATGCGTCTTGGATCTTCCATTTAAAAACACTTTTTAAAAGTAGCAGTTAGTTCCAATTACCTCAGGCATACAAAAATGAGGGAAAATACTGTGATCAAACCCCATTTCTTGAAAATGCCTGAATAATAAGATGTTTCCAAATAATCCAGGCTGGCCTTGGCCCCCTGCAGGGTCTGAACTGATGTAGCTGAAGCAAATATACAGTAAACAGAATGATAATCTTTATTCATTTGAGCCATCCTGGTAATGATGTCCTCCCTGGGGAAAGAGCACATGGCCAGGCTCTCCTTGGTTTCTGGGAGTGTTTCTCTCTGTGGCTCTGCTCAGACTGATCATCGTGTCTCTACAGGCCTGCAGCAGAACCTGGTGGACACTACTGGCAATCGTGATACCCCGTGACCTGATGAGTTGGCATCAACCAGTGGACACGTACCAGTACAGGCAAGTTCTAAGAAGCAGGCCATCAGCAGGGACAGCTGTGGCTTGGAAATGTCGCAGCAGATGTTCTATTCCCCCAGCCCTGCTGTCAGTTGGAAGGAACTTTCTGGCACTCTGGAGAGGAGAGAGTCACAAGCTCATCCACAGATCTGCTCAGAACTCCACACTGCCCAGGGCTCTGTCCCCCTTGATTGGAGCAATTCGGCTCCCATTGGCAATTAGGGTGGAAGCCTACACAGGTTCCATTTGGGCAGGAATTCTGAGGGGTGGAATAAGAGCTCTGCAGATCTTTTGTTCTCTGTTCTCATTAACCTTCTGTCTGGGAAAAGAAGGTCGTATCCTCAAGCCAGGAACCCATGGCACTGCCAAAATCCACCCAGCCAGCTGGGGCTTCCATTGAAGCCAGTTAACCGCTGATTTCTTCTCATCAGAAAGCTGTTCTTCTCTGGGCAGATCCACCCCAAGCAAGTCAGCTCAGAAAGGGATACTGCAACAGAGGCACCCATAGGAAGAAACCTAAGCCAGAGTCTAGGCTCTTTCCTTCTTGGGCCACCAATTCCACCCAGGTAAAATGGTTAGTGGCACCTGTATTATTAGTCTAAAACAGTAAACTTTAATCCAATGTTTAGATCAATATTTTTAGTCTCTCTCCCATTCATCACCATCTATTCATTTTTCTGACTAGATCCATAGCCAGTATCTTCCCCGTGCCTCTCATGGGACACACTCTGTCCCTCAGTCCTTCCATACTCTAACTTCTACCCTCTTGCTCTTTGGGCATCTTTCTGTGGCATCAATTTCAGTGTAAAAGCAGCTATATTAAAGTTTTTCTATTTGAGAGCTCAAGAACCCTCTAGACCACACTTAGGACTCCAAGACAGACAATTTCCAATGATGTACAACTGACTTAAAGAATTCTCAAGGTAAACAGTTTCTCCTGATAACTGGAGCTGGGTCAACCATTGATTTTATTTGGACAATGGTTTCAGCCAAGCGCAGAAGAACTTCATGGAACAAACTGGGGAGCAACATGAGGGTAAGGAACAAGGCTGCGTACCTCGTCATGGTGATGGGACAACAGGCCATCCCAGAGCAAGGATGACTGTAAACTAGAGGGAAAGGCCAATATGGCAGGTGGACAAGACATCCTAGGTTGGTCTTTCTTCGTGGAAGGTAGATTACACACATGGTCTTGGGCTCCATGTTCCTACTTCTTGAGCTGCTCCTTCCTCAAATGCAGGATCTATAAGGGCCTTTGTCCTTGAGCAAGAGCTGTCTCTACAGACTCCTACTTGGATCTCCAGCCCAGGTTCTGTCTACAGACAGGAAAGCCTGAAAGAGGAAGGACTGGGTGTTCCCAGAGATGGCAGGAGAACAAAGACTTGGTGTGTGTTTGCACAAAGCAATGCAGAGAGAAACGAACTCCTCCTCTCTTGTCATGTGAGAAATTTGAGCCTCAATTCAAAAGAAATCCTCAAAAAGTCAGCTCTTATGGCTAGGATTCACCCACAAAGATGCCTTGAGCAAGGGCTGCAGAAACTCAGAGTCTCTAGAGAATTCTTTGTGACCCCTGTGCTCAGGTGGTGGCGGCCCCGTGGCTCCAGGTGTGTGGTGGCTCCAGGTTTCTGGTTGGTTCCACTGCCTCTTGTTGAACACTGGAAAAGATCGAGTTCTTTCTGAACTCATTGTGTTACATTCTCAGAGTCATGAAAAATGCTAAAGATTCACCCTAGTTGGGCCTGGTGATGCACACCTCTAATCTCAGCACCCCAGGAGGCCAAGGCAGGAGGATCAGAAGTTCAAGCGCAGGTTGGGCAATCTGCGTGACACTTTTTCAAAATTTAAAAATATGAAAAAAGCTGGGGCTGCAGGCCCTGGATTCAATTCCTTGTACCACAAACAAAACAAAGTAAAACAAAACAAAACAATTACCATTTTCTATCTCAAAGTCCAACAGTTTTATCTAGGTGACACTGGACTCTGCTACTGTCACACCTGTGGGAATTAGAGCTCAAGGAATCAGCTGAAATGATGATACTCTGGCTACTGCTACTGCTTGAACAGTAAAGACCTTTTCTCTGATTCCCGAGCCTCTTGCCTTCTGCCAAATCCACAGGGTAGCAGCAGATTCACTGGTTAACTTGCAAGTGGCACGAAATCGCAGGCACACCATAATGCCTGGCACTACTTTATAAACACGGCAGAAAGACAGGCCATGACAGAAGCAGCCCTCATCTTCAAGAAACTCAAAATCTTGCAGGACCCACCAGAGGGTCTGGTACCAGAAGGGCATCTCCAAGCACCAGTTCCACCCCCACCAGCACAGATGAGGAATAGTAAAGACATAGCCCAGCTAAGAACAAATTGGTCCCATCTATAGGCCCAAAATGGAGCTGAAATGTAATGCAAAAAACTGCCGACACTGCGGGCCTGCTGGCTTTGGGTAGAGAAAGAGCCACAGAAGAAGGGAGTGCTGCTCCTGCTGTGAAAAGAGGCCTAAAATTGCCCTATGGGAAATGGGAAGCAGGTGGGGTGAGGCTCACAGCCTGAAACCAGGATGGAGAGCAGGCTCCCTCCTCACTAAGGAGGCCACATGGCTCTGCGCACTAGGACCTACGGGGAGCTAGCGTAGGGGGCAGAAGGAAGCCGACAGCCCTCACAGCAGCAGGCAGCCACGCTGCCCCAGCTGTGTCATGCACCTGAGGTGTTTTCAGGGCCACCAGAATTCTAGACAGCAATAATCAAGCACATGAGGGTGGTAGCGGTCATAGAGATGCTGAGTAATTTTGAAGGACTGGAGGTTTGAGGCTGACTTTGGGAGCTTAATGAGACCCTGTCTCAAAACATAATATAACATAGCATAACAGCATAGCATAGCACAGCACAGCACAAGAGTTAGGGATGTATCTCAGCACCTCCTGGCTTCAATCCTCAGTATCACTAAATAAATGAATAAAGTAGGTAAGCCTCCAAAATAATAGGAATACAATTCATAGCTTCCAAATTAAGCCAAGAAAAGAGTGCAGGGTTTATTAATGTATTTGACCATTTGATAGTTAAAGGGAATGCAAACTACCCAATAGTAAACAGAATCAAAACAATAGTACGAATAAATATGGCTATAATCACACACACACAGTTTAATATAATGTGTTAAATTTATCTATTTTAAGACAAAGACTATTTGGTTGCTGCAAAATCCAACTTCGTGCTACTTGACAAAGGTAAACTCCAGCAGAAATACATGGAGATGTTACAAGCAAACAGAATGGAACTACAGGTCTTAACATATTTTCAGGTAAAGAGGGTGGGAGGTGCAAACCAATAGGCTGATAACCTGGATGGAATAAAAAGGGAAACAAAGGAAGTCTGCCTTTTGCTTCTTTGGAGGAGCTCTGGTCTTCCCCGCTGCCTTTGGACATTTGTCTCCAATTCTTTCAAGCATCCAGCACACACACTCGCAAAGCATTTGGCAGTGAACACCAGGTTTTTGATTTTCAAATGGTTCTCCCGGCCCTCCAGGCTCAGACAGTCATTTTGCATTCTTCCACCACTGATCCTGCAGGCAGCCATTATAAGTCTACATTACGACCCCTTTATGTACCTTTTATATTAAATCTGTTTCTTTAGTGAGCACTGAACCCCAGCACTCAGACAGTAACTAACTAGTTCTGACTGGTGTCACCACCCAATGACAGTAGACAAACAAGTGCTGGAATAAACCATGGAGTCACAAATCTCTGTAGCTACATATCCACGCTGTTACCTGTTCTACTCAATTCATTGCAGCCTGCGTTCTTCTACTTGAGAAGTGTGGATGTTTTCTCTCTCTTGAGTATGGAATGATATGTAATGAGTTGCCAGGAGTTTGCAGCCATATTGGCAGACCACAGCTAGAATTCTCTCTGTTTTGCCCAAAAACACTGAGTCACCCAGAGGTAAGAGGAGAACAGTGAGTCAAAACAAATCAATAAGAGACAGACACACCGCCAAATTGAAAACTTGGCAAAGATTATAAGCAGGCAAATGACAAGAGAGAAAGTCCAACTGGCCAATAAACAGAGGAAGAAATGGTCACTCCCTCCTTTACTGAAGGCAGAACAAATTGAAATAAATATGAAATACCATTTCACTCTCTCATTTGGGCAAGGAGAAAAAATGCAGGAAAATAGAAGCTCTTGTAAAATACTGAAGAGATCGTAAATGGCAACAAAGCTCTTTAGTAAACAATTTGGCATTTCTTAATGGACCTTGAAGACGTTCATACCCCACAACTCAGCAGTTCCACTTCCAGGTTTACACCCAAGAGAAACTCGCAAATAGCTATGCAAGATGACTTTAATAGCAGCCCTACTTGTAATCATAAAAACTGGGAAACAATATATGCAGTCCACAGTATGAGGTTGAATGTATCAAGGACATACAGTGGAACAGTTAGCTCTCTGTATTTGTAGGCTTTGCATCTGCGGATTCAAGCAACTTAAGATAGAAAGTATTTTTTTAAAAACTGTGCCTGTACTGGTGATGTACTGACTTTGATTTCCTAAACAACACAGTATAGCAACTGTTTACATAGCATTTGCCTTGTATTAAGTATGATAAGTAATCTAGAGATGATTCAAAATATACAGCAGGATGTGTGTAGGTTATAGGCAAATACCGTATTACTTAATATATAAGGGACTTACTTAGGCATCGCTGGATTTTGATATCTGCAGGAGCTCTTGGAACCAACATGAAGGGATGACTGTACTTTGCATCGTTTAAAATAACCTAGATCTACACACATCGACATGGGTCAGTCTTAAAAAGCATCTTTACTCTATAATCCCAGTGGCTCAGGAGGCTGAGCAGGAGGATCGTCAATTTCAAAAGGTGCCTGGGCCACTTAGTCAGACTCTGTCTAAAAATTATTTTTAAAAAAGGGGGGGTGGTTAGGGATATAGCACAGGGCAAAGGCTTGAGGTTCAAACCTCAACACCACAAAAAGAAAACAAAAGCATCTTTAGCATCCTAAGTAAAACCTAAAAGGCCAGCTAGCTGCAGTTTATGGCATTTAAATAAAAATTTCAGCAAGTTCTTATCTTACATAGTATGGAAACTGACTGAGAAGAACAAAGGACTTAATCTTAGGGCCTTGGGTACCACTTTTGTCTGCCGCCTTCCGTGCAAAGCTGTAAAACGCATTACACCTGCATACATGAACAGCACACATGTGTGTAGTGGAGGTGCAGAAATGTGGGCAGAAAACAAAAGCTGGGAAAGAGGAAGAATCATGAGATGAGGCAGAGGCAGTGAAACAAAGGGGAGCCAGGTCTACAATATTTAACTTCTGAAGAAATTCAGAAGCAAATATCGCGTCATCAAGCTAACATTTGTTCCATAGAGGGTGATTTCTTATATAATGTGGTGTTTGTTCTATTTGCTGAGTGGTTTTCTGTATAGGTAAAATACTCAATTCTTAAATCTTTTGGATGAGAAAGAAAGAAAGAAAGAAAGAAAGAAAGAAAGAAAGAAGAAGAGAAAAGAAGAGAAAAGAAAAGAAAAGAAAAGAAAAGAAAAGAAAAGAAAAAAGAAAGAAATCCTCAAGCCTGCTAGGGTTTCATCTAGGGGCAGAGTGACATTACTCTAACTGGATACATCTGAAGAGGACAATAGAAGGACAAAAATAAAGTCCTGCTTTGTTCTCTGATTATGTCATAAGTTGTGCTTACTCAGCATTGTGTGAACACGAGAAACTGCTGAGTTTGGGACAGTGGCTGTGTGCTGATACACAAGCCCTCGCAGGACACTTTGAGGACACAGGAGTGGGTTCGTTGGGGTGGCCAAGGTTGTCTGCTCCTTGGGGCTCGAATGGCAAGCAGCATGGGGACAGGGTGTGACATGAGGCTTGAGGAGGCCAGGGGGAAGTGCACAGGTGCCAGGAGATGGCTGTGGCCCAGACCAGGAGCAAGGGTGGAGGCGGAAGTGTGGAGGGTTTGCAGCTGCTGCTAGGGCAGTGGGGCTGAAGAGGCTGATGGGAAAGGATTTGGGAAGCTGCGCTCGGTCCTGAGGGAGACACGGAGGCTCTGAAAGATCCAAAGCATGGGCCTGACCTTGAAGGATCATCCTGGTTCAGTTTCTTGCCTTGGGGCGGATAAATGTCTAACTTTCTGGATGGCAGGCCTGTCTCTTTTTCAGCGTCTCCAAGGCCGGAGGTTCCCATCTCCATCCTTCATCTTCTACAGTGTCTGGAAGATGCGGCTCGGGGTGGAGAGGGGACCGTGGAGGGCAGGGCAGCGGGGAGGGGAAGCGGCCTGGGGTAGGAGACCTGTGGCAGGCTCAGCCATGTTGACGGACGCTGTGTCAGGCAAGCAGGACAGCGCGTCCCACTGTGACCACAGGTGACAGTGGTGTATCACAGGAGGGTCTGACGCCCATGACAGAGGTGGCTGTGTCTGTCGCCATCGCTGTCCTTGCAGCAGACACTGGCAGAGTCCTTACTGAGAGTTGGGAACATGGGAGTGCTTTCCACAGCCCTCGCCCCCTGTCCTCACTGCAGACCTGAGGACCAAGGAGTGAGGAAAAGGCATCTGAGCGTGGGACAAGAAAGCAAAGAGCAAGAGGACTGAACAAGAGGGGAAAACATAGTAAATAAAAAGAAGACAACAGCAGGAGTCTGGACGTGGCCCCACAGCTCCCAAGAGGCAGATCTGGAATTCAGGAGCACCAGTGGGTTCCAGAATCTTCGATGCTAGCCATGACACTGCCTGTCAGACAGAGGCAGTCCAGTACTTCCTGCAGTGCGGCCTGCAGTAGAAGAGCACCCCATCCACAGCCAGAGGGTGAAGAGTAAGAGGCAGAGAGCTGGGCGTTCCACGAGGGTGAGTGTGCCAAGCACCTCACAGGTGACGACCACTTTCATGTTCAAAACAACCTTGGCTCCTCTCAGGGCTGAAACACCAGTGGCTCTGAGGGACACAGTCATGGGCTCACAGTACCCAGCAAACAACAGGCAGAGCTGGGAGGAAGGACATTTGCTTGAAAAATCCGGTCATATATGTTCCCTTTTGTTTTCCTATTATCCACCCAGCCTCGCTGGGAATTTCCCTCATATCCACCAGTTGGCTATGAGTCCTGGCCTTGAGTCAAACTTGATTTCCTCGGTAATTTCCCAGAAGAATACACACAGAAATGAATTAGGGAAAAAAAAAAGATAGGGCCAACTGTGAACTGAAGATAAGAGAGACCGCAGGTCAAAATCTGAGAAGATTTTTCCACTAATGGCCATTTTCCTGGGGGTGGACATAGAAGGAAACCACCAAGTATAACCTCTAAACCACAAAAAGAAAAACAGTCCCAAAGAAGTTGGGAAATCACGTTAAATAACTAACCTTTATGCTTTGGGGCAAGTCCCAAGATACTGGCACAACATGAATTAGGGGGAAAAAAAGTCAACATTATATTTCGGAAACAACAATAAATAAATGTGGGAAAATAAACATTACCTTGTTGAGAGGTGAAAAACAACCCCTGCCGATCGCTGTTCACAAATCAACTGGTTACTTTGAAATATCTCTAAAGTCTAGTTAGGAAGCCAAGGAGACTTGGTCACTATGGAACAGCAGTAGAAAGACACAAGAAAGGATGACAAACAAAAGGACCGAAGTAAAAC
The DNA here is from genome assembly GCA_004027295.1 of Dolichotis patagonum. Taxonomy (NCBI): domain Eukaryota; kingdom Metazoa; phylum Chordata; class Mammalia; order Rodentia; family Caviidae; genus Dolichotis; species Dolichotis patagonum. The sequence goes on from PVJX010000317.1 coordinate 219,121, forward strand.
AGAAGAAGGTTTTAGGTTACTGCAAAACCAAGAGTGAAATTAACATTATACTGAAGTCCACACAGTGCAGAACATACAGTCCAGAAGTTAAGATTCTTAAGGGAGGTGATCAGTGTTAGAATTTCTCGGAACTGAAATGGAAAAGCAATGAGATGGGGAGAGAGAAGTGGACAAATATAAAGGAACAGGAGTACAACTTAGGAATTTTATCTGTTGCCCAGGGAAAAAATGCAAGTCAACAAGAAATGAACAAGAGTATAAATAGTGATTAAATAAAATAAAAAAAATTCAAGGGGTGGAAGAAAGGCCTGTGTCTACATACACATCAGAAGTACTCTCTGTGGCCAGACATTGTGGCACATGCCTTTAGTCCCAGCACTCAGGAGGCTGAGGCAAGAGGATTGCTGTGAGTTCAAGGCCAACCTGAGCTATAGAGCAAGACCCTATCTCAAAAAAAAAAAAAAAAAAAAAAGTGCTGAGACCCAGGCAAAGTAATAAAGAGGACTATTCTAGCCAATATATGATTTTTAAATAAAAAGAAAAAAGTATAAACCCCAGGGAAGATGAATAAAATGGAGTCTTCTGTAAAAGTAGTATCTAAAACTGTTTTCACTTCTTTTCTAAAAAGTAGAAAAAAACAACGGACAGTTATTAAAAGTATTTCCAGGAATGCATTCTACCTACTGTTTCACGTAGAAAAGGATTGTGTCTGCCAGCTGTCATCTATTGCTTCTCTTCCTTTAAAAAGGGGCGAGAGAGAGAGGGAGAGAGAAAGTGGACTTGATTTGGGATAACAATGAGTCCAGGTCCACTGGTGGATCATTAAAGACCTAAGTTGTTTTTTTTTTTTAACACTATCTTTTCCATTTTCCCAGTATTTCCTGCAGCTAGGAGTGAGCGTGTGTTTTTGTGCTGGTCACTGAACCTCAAAGAGAAAACTTACCAGTTGTCTACTGAGAAAGTTCCCCTGCCTTATAATAAGAGAACCACCATTAGAAAAAACACTTTTTGCTGTCACATTCACCACAATCCAAATGTAGGTCAGGTGCCCAAACTGTAGCGGTCTCACAGCCAAAAGCCAACATGGTTTAAGAGGAGCTCTCTCATGGTGGATGGTGGAATGCGAGACAGAGATGCAGACACCCAGAAAGACATCAGCGAGCCTCCACCCCTGCCTTGATTGCCCACTTTTGAAGTTAGATCTGTATCTATATTTAAGCTACTGTTAGGTTCTCTTTCATGCCCAACAAAAAGTCCCAAGGATATAGATGTAGTTGTCACTCAGTATCTTTGGGGAATTGGTCTCAAGACCCCTGCAAGTACCAAAAATTCATAGATGTTCAAGTGCCTCATATAAGAAGTAACATACTGTTTGCATACGTGCTGGTTAAAGTTATTTGTATCATCTTGATTGGCTTGGAGATGATTAGAGCATTAGGAACGCATAATGGGTGGGTCTGGGTGGATCATGGGCTTGAGTCTATATATGGTCTCTGGCTCTGTTTTCTCTGGCACTGTTCCTGTATGCCATGAAATATAAAGCTTTTCTCTGCCATGTGTTCTGCCATGCTGTTCCTGCCTTGGAGTGAGCCAATCATGGACTGTTATGGCTTCTTAGGCAAATGGATGTCCCCTTAGAACCTTGTGTGCTCATGGACCATGGGTGTGTAACATGAAATTAGTCCACCAATGGGTTTGTAGCTGGATGTGATGTGGGGAAGTAAAGCATGGTGAGAAGAGGCATGGCCTGAGACATACATCCCTCCTCCTGCCTTGATTCAGCCACACTTACTGCCAACCATGCCATGGACTGTTTCTCCTCTGCCATGCCCCTTCACTATGCTGCCCTGCCTCGGAACCAGCTGACGATTAATGGAAACCTCTACAAACTGTGAGCTAAAATACATTTCTCCTTCTTTAAATTGTGAGTATCAGTTATTATGTCCTGGTGATGAGAAACTGATGGATACAACCTATAACCTAGGTGCATTTTCTTGGATGCTTAAATCGTCTCTAGATGACTTCTAATACCTAATATGATGTAAATGCAATGTAAATAGCTGTTATACTGGACTATTTAGGACAATGTGCTGCAAAGATGTAATTTCTCAAATTAATTTCAATTTTCTGTTGACTGAATCCACAGATACAGAACCCACAGGTACACAGTGTTAATAGGAAAAACAAAAAGAGGAATTCTATCATCACCATTTCATCATTTGGGAAACGATATTCTAAACAAAATTAAATATGCTTCCCCAATGAAGGCTTTAATTAAACTAACATACAGTGCGAGTCTCTATGACATGAATTGAGAAGAAGCAATTCTATTATGAAAAATGTTTGATCAACCATACGATCCAGCTATCTTATTCTGGTTGTATAACCAAAGGAAATAAAACCAGCATACCAGATACATACCTGCCTGTCTACATTTACTGAAGAACTACTTTCAGTTTCATTACCCATCAACAGATGAATGCACAAAGAAAACATGGTAAATACACACAATGGAGTACTATTCATCCATGAAGAATGGAATCTTGTCAGTTGTAGAAAATTAGATGGAACTGGAGGACATTGTGTGAAGTGAAATAAGCCAGACGTAGAAACACAAGTAATGCACGTTCTCTCTTATATGTGGGAGCTAAGAATCAAAAAGGGACCTGAGTATAGAATAGTGATTACTAGGGATAGGAAAGGGCATGGAGTAGGAAGGGGAAAGAATAGAAAAAGAAAGGTTAGCTTTCATACAGGGATGCTGTACCACATACGGAAATATCACACTGAACCCCATTAACGTGTATGATTAATATGTGTTAAGAAAAAAGAACCGTGTTAGATTATAAAACACTGACGTTAACATTTTGTGAGCCAGTAACTTCATAGTCAATCATATTTTTATGCTACCAGCAAAGTTAACTATGATGCTTTCAAATATGCAAAGGACTTCGTATTTTCAGTCAGTGTAACAAAATACCGAAGCAGGGCACTGGATAAAGAAAAGAAGTTTATCTGGCTCACAGCTTGCAGGAAGCTGAGAATCCAAGATGAGGGGGACCCCATCAGTTTGCAGAGGATTCCTGTAGCTGCTCTCACAGCGTCCTGGAGGATCAGCAAAGGACAGGGCCACACAGGGATGGGGGAGAGCAGTCATGAGGCCAGAGAGGAAGCCAAAGAGATTTGTGGGCGGGTCCGCTTTTCTATTGCATTTACTCAAGAACTGCGCAGCCTGCTAGGTCAGCATTAACCCTTCTGAGGCAGTGCGTGTAACAATCTCATCACTTCCAGCTGGAGCCCAACTCCTATGCCAGCCCACCACTGCTACTCTGGGCTCCAAGCTTCCAGCACACAATGCCTTCATGCACACTGAAACCACATCCATGCCATAGCAGACTTACAAACCACCTCTGTGCAGTAACCCCCAACCCATAATGAAAAAAAAATGTTTTAAAAAGATCTTGAGCTAAACAAATGTGTGTGTGTGGGGGGTACATGTGTGTAATTCCAGGACGTGACTCTGGAGGCTGAGGCAGAAAGATCACAAGCTCAAGCCCAGCTGGGCAACTTAATGCTTAAGGAAGACTCTGTCTCAAAACAAAACAAAATAAGTAAGTGAATACATAAATAAAAAGGGGCTGGAGATACAGGCCAATGCAAAGCCCCTGGATTCAACCCTCAGTAACACAAAACAAACAAACAAGATAAAACAAAGACCAACAAAAACCAATCTCCAGCAAACTGAGAGGCGAACTATAATTAACAATTCAAATATAAGAAATTGAGAGTATAAAGGAAAAAAGCAACATAAATTAAACTGTCTGTCAGTAAAATTAACAGTTATAAATGTGAATGCAAAGCTAAATACTAAGACTAAAACTGTTCTGAAAAATGTATAGTCAATGCTTAAAAATGTTTGTTTAATAATAATGGGGCTTCAGGTCCAGGCCTAATGGATGCTGCAGTGAGCATACCTGTAATCCCAACATTCTGGGAGGCTGAGGCAGGAGGATTGTCTGGGGAAATTTGCAATTTAGTGAGACCCCGTGTAAAAATTTTGAAAAATTTAAAATGGTTGGGGATGTTGCCCAGTGTCACGGCCATGAGTTCAACTTCCATTAACACACACACACACACACACACACACACTCAGATTTAAATAGAATCCAGAATCCACTAATATATGAGCTATGTAGCCACAAAATAGTATAAAACACCCATTTATCAAAACTCGAGAAACTCACAACTTGAATGAGAAAAAATGCTTTACTGCAAGCAACACCAGGTAACTCGGAGGTTGGAATTACCACCAAAGGTTTTAAAGCAGCCCCTGCTTCTCCCTGCTTGTCTTCGCCAAATCCAACTCCAAACCGTGGAAACAATGTGAGAAACAACCAAAGGAAAACTCTCAAAGGTGGCCAAAGGAAGGTGAACTAGTTTGGGACCCAGCCCTGGAAGAATGACACAATGGGAAAAAACTGCCTTACATCACTCCACCTAGCAAAAGAAGGTAGTTGACATTTTGGGAGGCTGAGGCAGGAGAAACACAAGTTTGAGCCCAGCCCAGGCAACTTAGTGAGTCTCTGTTTTAAAATAAAAATTGTTTAAATGAGCTGAGATGTAGTGTAATACAAAAGCCCTAGGTTCAATCCCCAGGACCACAAAAAGAGAAAAAGGAAAGGAATTGATGTCTGACACTTCCTGTCCCCCAACCTTGCAACAGAAGGCAGTCCGGGGGCTCATTCCTCCTCCAGACTGGACGACAGTCCCTCAGATAAAACCAGGCAAGCCCACGCAACAAGGAAACAGTATCTACTGGAAACTCTGCTAACAGTCAACACTGTTGAAGCCAGCTCCTTCCCTGGTGGGTGCCAACTTAGCATACCCCAAAACCCCTTAGAACAGGATGGTTTCAGCAAGGTGGACTCCACCATACGTAGAGCCTAGCCCAGCAAGCCTCCGGCTCCTGCCTGAGAGCCAGGGGGTCTCTTCCTGAAGAAGACACCACGAAGGTCAGGCTCACCTCACCACTTCTCTCTGCCCCTTTGCAACCCCGAAAAAGACCAGCAAGAGCCCCAGCTGTAACAGATAATCCAGGCAGACTGAATATTGTCACAAAGGTCTGGCAAAGAAGCTTCCATTGGGACCACAGTGCAAAAAACTAAGCCAGGACCCGCATGCTAAACCTCAGCAGGGCAGGTGTCTAGTAGATGACGTATTTAAATAAACGAGTGCAGTGAGCATACCTGTAATCCCAACATTCTGGGAGGCTGAGGCAGGAGGATTGTCTGGGCAAATTTGCAATTTAGTGAGACCCTGTGTAAAAATTTTGAAAAATTTAAAATGGTTGGGGATGTTGCCCAGTGTCACGGCCATGAGTTCAACTTCCATTAACACACACACACACACACACACACACACACACACATGCAGATTTAAATAGAATCCAGAATCCACTAATATATGAGCCTATGTAGCCACAAAATAGTATAAAACACCCATTTATCAAAACTCGAGAAACTCACAACTTGAATGAGAAAAAATGCTTTACTGCAAGCAACACCAGGTAACTCGGAGGTTGGAATTACCACCAAAGGTTTTAAAGCAGCCATCATAAAATTGCTTCAATAATTATTTACAAATTCTCCTGAAAGAAATGACAAATAAGGAAAATCTCAGCAAATAAATGGAAGTTATATAAAAAAAGAGCCAAGTAGATATATAGAAGTGAAGAACACAATAGTGGAAATTTAAAAAAAACAAAAACAAAAAGCTCCCTGGATGAGACAGGAGAAATAAAGAGATGACAAGTTATAATCAGTGTGTTTGATGACAGATGAGGAAAATCTGATCAATATGAACAAGAAAAAGAAAATAAACCAATAACCAAAAAATTTTAATAGATCCTCAGGGCCTAAAACTGTTCCAGTGTTCACTGAACTTGCAGAAGGAAAAGAGACAAAAAGTGATGTGGAAAGAATACTCAATGATGTAATGGCTAAAATTGTACAGATTTTGTGAAAAACATGAAGTGTGATCAAAGAATATGGTGAATGTTTAAAAAATGTAAATGTAAAAAAATTGATTATGCTAAAGACCAACTGCAATTAATCTCTTTCAAAACAGCACCCTTCACTTGAAACAGACTTGCTGGATGGCTCTTGCCACTTCCTGAAGCAGTTCTGAAGTCCTCTTTCATGAGTGTCTTTAGTTGCACTGTCCTGGCTTCTTCGATGTGCTGAATTGATTCAAATATTTACCTTTCATGGTCACTGTGACTTTGGGGAAGAGCCGGAAGTTGCATGGTATCAGATCCAGTGAACAGCGTGGAGCAGGATATGCAGTGAGGTCTTAAGAGCCCATTTTTTCCACTGGCACTCAACAATAGCATTCACTGGTTTTTTTTATCACACCTCAGAAAGACACTCAGGAAAGAGGACTTCTGGAACCGCTCTGCAAAGTGGCAAGACTGATAGGGTAAGTGTGCTCAAAGTGAGGAAGAGTATTTTGAGGAGAATTAATAGCAATCTGTCTCTTAGTAAAATAAAGCTTCAATTTTTAATTTAATCATTCACTGTTTTTGGATCACATCTTATCAATTCAGGAAGCTTAACAACTCTCAAACAGAAAATAATCCAAATAAATCCATCCCAAGACACATGAAAATTAAACTCTGAAATCTGTAAAGTCAGAAAAATTCTGGAAAGCAGCCAGAAAGAAATGATGCATTTCCTATAATGGAAAAACAATTCAAATGACAACAGATTTCACATTTTAAATCAATGAGGACAGAAGCAAATAGTACAAGAGTTTTCAAGTTCTGGAAAATAAAAGAACTGTCAACTATGAATCTCATATCTGGTAAAATTATCCTCTAGGAATGAGGGGAAATCAAAACATCTTCAAATGAACGAAAGCTAAAAGCATCCGTCCCTATCACACAACCTTAGAGACTGCCTAATGGAAGCTCTTCAGATTCTTGCAACACTAAGGAGGAGGAGCAGATAAAAGAAAAAACATAAATATAGGCACATAAAATAGAATGTGACTTTCTTCATGAATTTAAGTGGTTGCGGTGCAAATTATAACACTATTTGATGCTCAAGACAATGCTATTTAAGAGTGGCAAAATGTCTTAGTCTATTTTCTGCTGCGGTAACAGAACACTTGAGACTGGGAAACCTAGAAAGAGCAGAGATTTATGTCTTACGTTCTGGGGGTTGGTAAGGCCAGGAGGATGATGTAGTATGGTACGGAGCTTTTGCCCGATAACACAGAGAGAAGGCAGTCACGTGAAGGAGACGGACGCAGAGAGAGAATTCAACCTTATGAAGCACTCAGCTTGTGGTAACTAATCAGCTCCTGAGATAATGGCCTTAATCCATTCCTGGGAATGGGGCCTTCATAACTTAATCACCTCTTAAAGGTCTGGCATCTTAACACTGGCCATTAAATTCTAACATGAGCTTTTGGACGGATGTTCTAACCAAAGAGGAGAGATTTAATCCCTAGTAGCACAATAAAGAAGGAAGGAAGAGAGGAAGGAAAGAAGGAAGGAAAGGAGGGAGGGAGGGAAAGGAGGGAAGGAAGAGGGAAAAAAGAAAATGAGAGGAATGGCAGGCTGAAATAATTAATTTAAATGTAATTATCTAAGTACATCAATCAAAAACAAAACAAAAATGAAGCACACAAAAGAGACTCATTTCAGATTTAGCAACATAGGTAGGGCAGAAAGCAATACATCCTGAAAATACTAATTTTAAGAAGCAACACTAGCTATATTAATATCTAACAAAGACTTCAGAGAAAGTTACTAGACACAAGAGGCACATTACATCATGGTGAAAGGATCAATCCACCAGAGAGAGATATGATTTTAAATGTGGACATGCTAAAGAACAGCCTCAAAATACAAGAAACAAAAACAGGTGGAGCTAACAGGGAAAATAGAGAAGTCTGCAATTATAGTCAGGGACTTTGATATCTGTCCTTCCCAGAAAATGATAGAACTACTGGGGAGATCATCAGCCAGGAAAGCGAATCTAGAAAGTACGATCAGCCAGCAGGTTCCACTTGATGGGTCAAAGGGCAGGAGCAGCACATACGTATTTTAAAGTGTCATGGGCGGACCATGTGTAAAGCTATAAAGCAAACCACGAAGGTACATATCATTGAAGTCACTGAGTGTGTTCTTTGATCATAATAGAATCAAACTAAAAATCAGTAACAGCGAGAAACCAGAAAAATCTCTAAACACATGGAAACAATGATACATTTCTAAATTCATGGTTCAAAGGAGAAATCTCAAGTGAATAATCAGAGAACTGAATGAAAGTGAAACTACAGCAGCATTCAATAAGCTAAGTTCCTATCAGGAGAAGCTAAAGAGAATGACATTTTTAAAATCAATCCCTGAAGCTGGCAGAAAGAAGAAAATAATAATGGAAAGAGGAAAAAAATGAAATTGGTATAGGAAAATGAGAGAAAAAAATCAACGAAATGAAAAGCAAATTCTTTGAAAAAAATGAATAAAGTGGACAAACTGCTCACAACAGTAGCAAAAAGTAAAAGGAGAAAAGACAAATCACCAATATCAGGAAGGAAACAGGATATTACAGTGTATCCTACAACCATTACAAAAGATGATAAGGGCATACTATGAATAATTCTACACTCGGAAATTCGACAGTTTAAAAGAAATGGACAAATTCCTTGAAGAAAAAAATCTGACTGAAACTAAAGTGAAATACATAATTAGAATAGTGCTATAATCATTAAAGAAATTGACTTTATAGTTTAAAAGCTTAGAGAAAAAAGAAATCTGCAGGTCCAAATATCAATTTTATAAAATTTCTCCCATAAAATAGAGGAATACTTTCAATTCACTTTATGAACCCTGATAACAAAACCAAACAGTATCCAAATAAGAAAGAAAGACAGAAATAAAGAAAAGAATGTAGAGAGCATGTGACGGTCAGCTGGTGACACCCAGCTGAACGGAGTCAGCGTGGTGCTGGGTGTGGAGGGCCCCTGAGGACTGTTGCCAGCAGCATACAGAGAACTGGAGGGGAAGATGGTGTGCTGTTGATTCTCCTGGAGAAACTTGTTACACTGGCTTTCCTGAAAGGAACTCAGCTGTTCTCATCATTGGAGGAGCTCGGGTTTTTGCTGTATCTGAGGATGGCTGCGGTTCTGTTTGGGGAAGCTCTGGTCCTCATCTTAAGCGTTGCTTCCTGGTTCCACTGCAGATCCCTCAGCCTGCTGGCACAGATCCTTCACCCCACTGGCACAGACTTTCCAGCTTCCACCACTGACCTTTGGGCCTTCCCAGGGCAGGTCCTTCATACAGACTTGCATGAGACATTGTTGTGGGCTCTAGCCCTCCAGCTGGACTCATGCAGGACATTGCTATGGGCTCTAGGTCTTCAGCTGGACTCGGCAGGGCATTGTATGTGGGATCCAGGCCCTCAGTTGGATTCTTTGGGGCTGTAGTATGTGCATAGATCTCCTGCACTCTCCTGCAGCCTTTGTTTTTTTGGTTCAATATTATAAAACAATCCTATAAATTATATGTCCTGTATTAAATCTATTCCCTTGCAAACCCTGACTACAACAAAGCATATCTCTTGTGAACTTAGATGTAAGAAATGTACCAAAATACTATCACACTGATTCCAAAGGCATAGAGAAAGGATTACATACCATGAACAAGTAATATTCACCACGGGTTTGCAAAATTGGTTCAGCAGTCAAAAATCAATCAGTGTGAGCTGAGGGTGCTCAGTGGTACAGCGCCCTGCTTAAATACACAAAACCCTGGGTTTGATCATCAACATCCCCCCAAATAAATCAATGCAGTTATTATTTCATTAGTCACAAATTAAAGGAGAAAAAATCATATGTTCTTATCACTTGTGACAAAATGAATGAACTTCAAGCACATGATGCTAAGTAAAATAAGCCAGGTACAGAAAGACAAACACCAAATGATCTATCTCACTATACATGAAATGTAAAACGTCAAACTCATAGCAGCAGAGGAGAGTGGAAGTTATTAGAGACTGGAATGGTTTGGGCTTGTGGAGAGATGCTGGTTAAAGGGCACAAAATTTCAGGAGGAAGAAGTTCAAAACAGCTGCTCTACAATATGGTGACTCTAATTAATAACAATGATTTGTATCACTGAAAATGGCTAAGGTAGTACATTTTGTATTATCTTACCATGCAAAAAAAAACACTAGGTATGAAAATGTTAATTAGTTAACAGTTAATGACTTAACTGCTCTACCACATATAACTATATAAAACATCCTACATACTCTGACAATTCTTGTTTTTCAACTAAAATTAATTTTAAAATGATCAAGAAATAAAAATCAATCAAACTTCTGTTTGCTAATAATGAACATGCTATACTCACTCCAAAGAAGATGAGCTACTACTTAAACATTTGTCAAAAAAGCAAGGAATCTGTGCTGAAAAGTGTAAGAGGTAGATAAAAGAAATCCGAGACCCAAATAAATGGAGAGACATATTGTGTTCATAGACTGTAACAACTCAGTACTATCACAATGTAAATTCTCCCAAACTGTGCCTATAATTTTAATGCAATTATTACCAATATCCCAGAAAGTTCTGAGTGTACATAGGTAAGCTTCTTCTAGAATTTATATAGAACGACATAGACCCCAGAGCAGCTAAAATGATCTTAATGGGAAAGAATAAACTGAGAATAGCTTCCTTGATGTGAAAGCTTAATATGTAGCTACAGTAATCAAACCAATGTGATATTGGCAGAGGGATGGACACATAATCAATGGAGCAGAATAGAGATCCTCAAAATAGACCCACATTAATGTAACCAATTTATTTGACAAAGTTGTCAAAGCAGTTCAGTGAAGAAAGGACAGCTTTTTCAGCAAATTGTCTGGAATGAGAGGATGTCTGTAACTAAAAACATAAACTTTGACCTGAACTTTATACCTTATCCAAACATTAACCCACTATTGAGCATAGACTTAAATTTAAAACTTCTTGGAGATGAAAAAGGGGTTGGAGGAGGAGCAAAGAGGGAGGGTGAGGGGAGGGAAGGGCTTGACAATTATCAAGATATGATACATACATGTACCAAGTCCCCCAAAGCAAATGTGATTATTATGTATCACAAACATACACTAAAAAAAAAAAAAATGAAACTTTTAGAAAAAAGAAAGTATCTTTAGGCTCTAGGGCTTAAATGTAACATCAAAAGCGCAATCCATAAAAGGAAAAATGAATAAACTGAACCAAATCAAAATTTAAAACTTTTGCTCTGTCAGGCCCATGTGAAGAGGATTAGGAAATAAGCTACGTATTGGGAGAAGCTGTGTACAAAGCTGTCTGACAAAGAAGATGTATTCAGAATATGTCAGGAATTCTCAAAATGCAACAACGGATCAAACAGATGACTATAAGTCCCAATTAGGATTGGACAAAAGACAGCAACAGATACTTCACAGCAAAGGATATATAGAAGGCAAATAATCACTGGGTGAGACTAGCCACCCGCGAAATGCAAATTAAAATCACAATGACTTACTGCTCCACATTGACCAAAATGGCTTATTTTCAAAAAGAGAAATAAATAGTGACAAAATCTAAGCTGGTGAGGATATGGAAAAATGGTATCTCACTCACACATGACCCTGTGAGGATGTAAACTGCCACCATGACTCTGGGAAAAATTGGCATATTCTTATAAAATAAAAGATGCCACCAACCTGCAATGTAGTAATCACACTCCAAGTCATTAGTCGTACAGAATTAAAAACATACGCGGCCATAAGAAAACCAGGTTTACTCGTAGTACCCCAAACTTGAAACAGCCTAGATGTCTACCAATAGCTAAATGTTTCAATTAACTGCGGTATATATAAGCGATGAAGTACTACTCAGCTAGGAAAATGTACTGACACAACAACTTGAATGACTCTCAAGCATATGTTGAGTTTAAAAATTCCACCCCAAAGTTACATACTATAGGACTCCATTTTATAAAAGTTTTGAGACGATACAATTTTAGAGATGTAAAACAGAATAGTGATTGACAGGAGATAGAACGGGCAGAGCGGGGGTGTGTTCTTAAGAGGGTGAGAAACCTGCTTGGAATCCTGATTGTGGTGGCGGATGCACACTCTCATATATACGATAAACACGAGCAAATCATAAACATACACCCACACATGAGTACAAGTAGGAAATCAAAGATGGGCGGGGAAAGCCAACGACGATGGTGGTTGGCATCAACACCAACATCCTGGTGATGAGGTGTGCACACTGAGCACCCCTAATGTGAAAATCCACAATCCCCAAAGCTCCAAAATCTAAAATTTTTGAGCATTATCATTATGCTCAAAGTAGAAAATTCTTCAACTGACCTCATGCAACAGGTCACAGTCAAAATGCAAGTGTGCTAAAAATAGTATCTGAAATTATCTTTGGGCAATGAGGAGCACATGAACGATGAATGAATTGTGTGCTTAGACTTTGGGTCCTATCCCCAAGTTACCATGTACATGCAAGTCTCAAAACTGGAAAAAGAATACTGAAATCCAGAACACTTGGGGTCCTAAGTGTTTCAGACAGGGAGATCCCAAGTCTGTACACGGTTTTGCAAAATGTTACCACTAGGGAAGACTGGGCAGAGTATTGATGGGATCATTCTGAGTTATTTCTTAGAACTGCAAGTGAATCCACAGTAATTTCAATAAAACTCATCAAAGCCATTACAGATGTTTGGAAGTGAATGAGAAAGTAAATATAAGCCAGTTTTTCTTTTAGGAAAAGTCAGAAGGTTTCACATTAAGACAAATATAATTCAAATATATATTTCACAAAGGTAAAAGCAATCAGTAGTAAAAGGATTATAACAAAGACAGCTATCTTTTTAATTAATTTAGGGGCTAAAACATACAAAACAATCAATATAGCAAAAGACAGAAAACAAAGGAAATAGCTTAAAACCAAAAAATACTAATATAAGACCACTGAACTGTGAAAAAGCTATAAAGGGACTGCTGATGGATTAAACCACAGTATTAAAAGACCAATTCTCTTAGACTGGCTTATAAAAATTAATCTGACACTACAATTCTTATAAAGAGAGGGAGACCTACAAAAAGTAAAAAAGGTAAAATTTTTTGGTAAAGAAAAGGATGGATATGGATATACCCAGTAAAAACACATAGAAAGAAAATGAGATGAGGTTAGTATGAATATTAAAGAAAGAACATTCATTCAAGACAAAAACAGTTTATTGGCCAAGAAGCCTATTGACGGGTGTAAATGTACTAACAGATTCATTAGAATGCTGCACTTACATTTGGTGAATAGTTCCTTCAAAACAAAGCTTATGTCTGTTCCTTCTCAGCTACTCTGGCCCCAGCCCAACCCATCAGCTTATCTCCTACACTCCTGAAATCATTTCCTGACTGGGTTTTCAGCTCCATTCTTGCCCCTGTACTCTTTTCCCAAAGACTAACCAGGAATGTACAGCGGTACTTCAGTTCACGAACTTCATTCTTTCCACAATTCTGGTTGCAAACTGAATTGGACAAGAACTGAATGAAATTTCCCCATAAGGTCAACATTGAACCTAATCTATGAATTTGATTTGGTTCTTCCTGGCTGTGAGGTGTGGCAATATGGTCAGCTTCTGATCAAGCATATGACTAACTTCTGGTCAATGGAACATAAGGCGAGATAATGTTTGTACCTTCTTAAAGGTTGTCTTTCATTCCTGGTTCTCCTTTACGGCCTTATCTACTCTAATGTACTTATGAAACTTGATGTTATCTGATATTATCTTATTTATTATCCATTAATCTGAAGCTTTTACTCTAGAATATAAATTCCACTAGAACAAGAGACTTGTTTTCAGCCAAGGTCTTCAAGCTTGTCTATTGTTCAACTATATCCAAGCTCTATCCAACCATGAGACTTCCATAGGCATCTGTTGAATGGATCAATCAATCAATCAAAGAATGAGTGACAATATCAAATGCACACAGTCAAGCACATAAAGAGAAAGTAAAAGAAAGAGAACTGAAACACACTCTAACATGATTAAGATAGAGGGGGTAGATATAAAATAAACCAGGAAATTCAAGATTTTAATATGATTACTTTTACAAAAAGGACATAATGGATAGTGATACAATTCTGTCTCCTACAAATGTGAAAACAGTCTATTCAACCACCATATTATACTTGCTAAAGCAATACAGACCGAGAAACAATAGACACAATAAGCAGTGCAAAGATATTACAGACATTATATGACCACTGTGCAAAAACTAAGAAATTAATAGGCAGAGTTTAAATAAAGTATTCAATAATATTCTTCAACTAGTGAGTGAAGAAATACAACTATAGCACATATAGTAAGTAATAACATTACATATCAGAATCACCAGATGGTAGGAAAGCTATCATACGCATAGTTGAACTGCATATCTAAGTTCCTTAATCAATGAAAACATTAACAAAATAATCAGAATTTTATAAATAATCACAAGAAACAGGCAAATAAAAGAGAAAGTAAATAAAGATAAAAGCTAAAAATGGCAGAATGGAAAGCAAGAATTAGAAAAAATTGTTTATTAAATATAAAAGTTTATTCTCTCCAAAAATCACTAGACTAGACAACCTTCTGGCATATCAGATTCACACATAGGAAAAAAATTCAATTAAGGGAAGCCACAATAATAAGGACAATACTTGCAAAGAGTCTAAGTTATTTTGAGGGAATTGTTAGCTTCCTGAAGATAATATAAATTTTCAAAATAGACTGAGGACAATTAATGTTTAATGTTTATGAATGAATTGCCTCCAAAAAGAAAAAAACATTACCACTAGATCAATGCAGTTTATGAACTTACCCTGCCCAAATTCAAAGCCATAAGCAAATCCCATACTGTATAAAATTATTGTAGATCACAGAAAATGATAGAAAGTTAAAAATTAATCTTATCACACTAGGATAACTATGTTTCAAGATCTATAACATTTATAAAGTTTGCAGGCCCAACGTAGTATGGTGGTGCACACCTGTAATCCCAGCACTTGGAAGATTGAGGCAAGAGGATCATTGCAAGTTCGAGACCTGCCTGGGTTACAAAGTGAGCTCAAGGCCAGCCTGAACTGTGTAGCTGAGACCCTGTCTCAAAAAGACAAAAAAAAAAAAAAAAAAAAAGTTTTGAAGCCCTATTTATTTATGAGTAAGGATCAGAAAATCTAAATTAATGGCAAATCAAATTTTACAATGGCGTTATAAATTCAAACTACACTAAGAAAATGACCTCTCATGAAAACTAATATTAGTCTTAGGAATATAAATATTATTCAATATAAGGAAATTTATTAACTGGTACAGCCTATCAGTCAAAGCAAGAAGAATCATATGAGCCACTGTTACCAGTTTGGGGGTCTTGTCCAGTTTCTTTATGTCTTAAACGAAGAAATGAGCAGGACACCCAAAAGGAACAGCAATGTCAACAACTTAATTGAAAATTAAAAAGGAATGAGGAAAAGTATACTTCATGGGGTACGAAGAGGCCTGTGAGATGAGCTCATATCTCCAAGGAGTCCTAAGGAGGAGGATTTTAAATTTTAGGGTCATTGTTTAGAGTGGGACTGAGGGTTTGGTCTGAGGTTTACTCCTACCAATGAGGGGCTTAATTTGGCCCTTTCAAGGTGGAGTTTTTGAACTTTCACGGCCCTTGGAGGAACTATCATGGCATAGAAAGCCCAAGGGGAGAGGACATCAAGTCGCATCACCAACAACGTGTAATCAGACATGACGTTGGCCAACGACTGCAGAAGACCAGACTGGGCCCAGCCCTGGAGACATATGGTACATAAGGGAAGTTACCTGCCCACCTTCTCCCTTTGCATTTAGACCTGGATAGCCTGGTCGTGGGCTAATGTTTAAGTCAGAAAGCGAGCTCCACACTGGACTGCTCCTCCTTTCTTTTCCCCAATATTTCCTTAGCTATTATCTACCTATTAAAAAAAATTCAAAAGATATTTGATGAGGGCTATCCTATAGTCATGATTTTGTTTGGATTTTTTTTTCCTGAATCAAAGCCAGGGATCCATACAGATTAAGCTGCAATTTGTAGGCAAAGTCACTGCAGACACAGAGAACCTAAGAAAGATCAATGGACTGTTTTTGTTCCCCCAAATTCATATGCAGAAATCCTAACCACCAGTGTGATGGTACCAGGAAGTGAGGGGCTTGGACAGGAAATTAGGTCAGGAGGTGGAGCCATCATGAAAGAGATTAGTGCTCTTACAAAAGTGACCCTACACATCTCTCTTGCCCTTTCTCCCGTGTTAGGATATGAGAAGTCTGCAACCCAGAAAAGAGTCCTTGCCAGAACCTGATCATTCGTCCAGCTTACAGAACTATGAGAAGTAATTGTTTATTGTTTAACTGTTGTTATATTTTGTTATAGCAGCAAATAGACTACACTTGCTAAAGATGAAATCAGTAAGGTAAGCAGATAAAAGTTCAAATTCCAAAACTCCTTACTCTACCAGTACAAGGAAGTTACAAATAGACATTGAAAAATTAAAATCTTATTCATAATAACAAATTTTAAAATAGGCACATGTATTAAAAACTTGACTCCAATCACTTTTTATTTTGCTATTGAAACAGTTGTCTTATAATGTGATTCCATTAATTTGAGATTTTGCTAACTTTATAGCATAACAAAATAGACCATATAGCTTAATGCGAGAAATTTCACAAAATATATACAAACTAGTAAAAGAAAAACTTTACAGTCACGTTTAGTCCAATCAATAATACAAATACTTTCAGATTTATTATATTTTCTCCAGCTTTTTCTCTCTATGAATACAAGTGGATATATAATAGATGAATATGAATGACTATAAAAGAGTGTGTAATAGATGAATATAAATGAATATATAGTAGATATAGAATAGCCATGTAATTATACTGTAGACTCAATCTCTCTTTGGGCTTTTTTCACTGAATATAAAATGAAAATATTATTTTTAATAAATGTACAATACTCCATCTTTACAACCTCACTTTGGTTAATTGGCCAAGGGCCTCCTGCAACCAAGCAAAGCTCAGTTTCTGTCAACAGTGGGCCCAGGGCTGGTACTCAGTTGTCATCTCGGGCCTTCTACAAATTTTACTTAACCCTTCATCCCTAGAAATTAACTCCATTCTGATAGATAATATCCTTATCACTTTAAAACCAATTAAAACAATAGCATTATGGAGACTAAAGATCAATTACATTTAACAATATACGGGTATGATGTTAAGTGAGATCAGACGTAAGTTTACATTTCTCTTGGTTTCTCTTCTATGAGAAACTCAAAGTATAAAAGATTTAAGGGCAAAATAAAATATAGATAATAAGAAATGGGGAGATAGATCTTTTGCAAATGGGAAAGGGATTAAGGGATGAAGGTGGGGAGTAGAGGGAAGGGGAAGGGGAAATAAAAAGAATTCATATGTGCTGTATACATGCACCAGTTCCCCAAGATAAACTTCGTTATTATATATGGCAAACATGTACTAATAAAAAATTTGTTTAAATGCTGATTTAAAAAAGTCAGGTACGATGGCACACACCTGTGATCCTAGCACACCGGGAAGCTGAGACACAGCCAGGAAGACTGCAGATTCAAGCCTAACCTGGGCAACTTGGCAATTTAGTGAGACCCTGCCTCAAATTAAAAAATAAAAGAGTTGGGAATGTTGCTCAGCAAAAAGGACCTGGCTTAAACTGCCCAGTACCGGGTGGAAAATACTGTGGATTAAATACAACCCAAATTACCAAGCCCAGAAAACAAAGTCAGAATCACACAGTAAGCTGGCTTGGTCTGCCCCCAAATCAGGCTTCTGAAAATCCTGTGAGTTTGTGGCTCTCAAACTGCACCTGGGCTCAGAGTCACTTAAGGACTACAGAATCCCAAACTGCTGCAGTTGCTGGTGGGGCTGGGGCCAGGGCTGAAAATCTGCTTTGAGAACCACTATTGGCCACAAGCCCCCAACGCCCTACACTCCTTGCTTCATGCTTAGTAAAATTACTATGGGATTCAAGAGCTCTCTGTGAGTCTAACAGGCCTTGTGATGGGCACTGCTGCTGCAAGCGAGCTGCCTTCCATTACATTAAGAACGGAACAGTTTGGATCCATAACTGCGACAGACTGGGACATTGACAAAATACTGCTGGGGGAACAGTCCTGCTGGTGCCAGATTTGACATGAAGAAAGTGCTACTAGAATGTGAGATACTCCTAAAATTAAAGAGAGGGAGAGGAGGAGGAGGAGAACGAGAAGGAAAAGGAGAAGGAAGAGGAGGAGGAGGAGAAGGAGGAGGAGAAGGAAGAGAAGGAGGAGGAGGAGGAGGAGAAGGAGGAGGAGGGAGAGGAAGAGGAGAAGAAGGAGGAGGAGGAGAAGGAGGAGGAGGGAGAGGAAGAGGAGAAGGAGGAAGAGGAGGAGGATGAGGAGGAGGAGAAGGAGGTGAAGGAGGAGGGAGAGGAAGAGGAGAAGAAGTAGAAGGCAGAAAGGAAAGAAGGAAGGAAGGGAGAGAGGGAGGGAGGGAAGGAGGGAAGTAGGTGTCCTCGCATTTTCTGGGTCTTAAATACATGCAACAAATGCTTCACATAAATGAATGTTATTTCATCAATTTTATTTGCTTTTTCCAAGTCTTACCAATCATCAAGTCATGGGGCAGGTAATCTTCAGTCATAGAGATAAGGAAATTATAGATAGTAACAGATACCTGATTAGCTTGGGACGTTTTCCTCTTTTTTTTCTTCAATTATGGATGTGACATATGCTCATTGCTGAGATTTTAGAAAGTACAGAAAAATGTGGTCACCCATCATTCTATTACATACAAAGAGTCATTGTTAACATCTGCTCTATTTCCTTCGGGTCCTTTTATGCCTAGCACATTTGGGAGCATATTATACCTGCAGCTTTGTGAGTTTCTCTCTTTCATATCATGAACATGGAGTATAAAGTATGCTCTGAACTTTCCATGAGACAAGAATTGAAAAGCCAGCTCGGCCATGGCCTGAACCCAGCTCTGCACCTGCTCAGGCAGAGGCCTGGGCCCTGGGCTGGGAGGCCTGGCTTTGGATCATGGCACCAACCATGAGTCCAGGACCAAAGCAGAAATGGAGAGCTGGGGAGACACAAGACCAAGCCAAGAATGAGGGATGCAGCCAGGCATGGTGGTGCATGCCTACAAGCCCAATACTGTGGGAGGTCGAGCTAGAAGGATGCCATGTTCAAGCCCAGCCCAGCAATTTAGCAATTCACCGAGACCCTGAAACAAGTTACAAAATTCCAAATGGTTGACAATGTAGCTTGGTGTGGAGGCCTTGGACTCAACCCCTAGCACCTCAAAAAAAAAAAAAAAAATTGGGATAGAATAGGGAGACAGAGGCCTTCCTGGGAAGACTCCTGGGTGGCAGCTGCAGGTGTTTGACAGATCTGCTGTGTGTTCTCCCACAGAGGGTGAGGAGTGGAAACAGGCGAGGTCCTGAGCATGTCTGTGGCTTGACCATCCGGGGCCCAATGCCAGCTCTTGATCTGGACCAATCCGGGGATGGGTGAGTCATGCGTGTTTATGTTAGAATAATTTACAGGGCCCTGAACACTGCACACAGCTGTGAGATAAACTCACTGCTGCCATGGCAGCTTGAATTTTGGCTCCCTGGGCTTTGTGGTCCTAAATGTCCCAGGCACACACAAAGCCCAGAAAAGCATTATGGGTTTCTTGTTTCCACATTCATTCCAACATGCCCAGCGTCGTCTCATGAATGGTCCGTTTGTCTGCAAAACATGAAGGTGCTTCATTTCTTAAAACAGAACCTCTAACTCAGCAGTCTCCAAGAGTAAGGCTTGATTGTGAAGAAGGTAAAAATGTGATCAGAAGAACCCAGTTCTCGGTACCATTCGGGGTTCTGCAGCACTGTGCTGGCTGAAGTTTCAGACACAAACTGCTCCTACTTGTGTATGGGATTCATTTCTCTCCTTTGAAGGCAAAGACTTTAACAGAAGTGCTGGCTGGCCCCTGGGATGGGAGAACTGCTCAGTCTCTTACGGTCCTCGCCATTATCCTTGCCATTGTCTGCAGTCCGTGACCTCACTGCAGAACAGGGCTGCACTGCTCTGGAGGTCAAGGAGGAGGACATACACAAGGCCACAGTGGGAGCTGTGTAAACTCTGTGTTCCAGTAGTGGGGTCCTTTCCTCTGCCATTAGGGACATCTACTCCTTCTAGAAAACAGCTGGTGCTTAGTGCACAGAAACGACGGAACGACAGTGCCTCTGAGAGCCCACTTCTCGGCAGTTACTATCAATCCACAGCATCAAGCAGGACAGTGTTCCCTGCCCTGAATCTACTCCTCTTTACCCCTCCCCTCCCTTTCTCCCCATCATTTCCGTATAGCAAGTCCTAAGGCCAACTTCAAGCACAACTTCCCATTTCCTCTCCCCCTATATCACTACAGTATCCACAAACACACGAAACCTCGATAAATGAATACGTAAGAGTGTCTGGAACTGATGGCGGGAACTCAGTGAGCATCACACACAGAGCGTCAAGTGCTGTAAGCATAGGACACTGGGGCATGGCCAGGAGGCCATCTTCTTTGGGAAAGGGGCTATATTTGTAGCTACTTGCAGCTCACCTTCAGAGATACCAGCTCCCTGCAAAGAGGAAGGAGCTCATGATTTTGGGACCAGCACTAAGTGATAAACAGTTGCTTTGTTTGTTTGTTTGCTTTGCAGAATTCCATTTGATGCTATTTTACCCTTGGCAGTGTAGGCTAGAACACTGGTAAGGAAGGAGCACTGGAAAAGAGATTGAATTAGGAAGATGAGCAGTGCCTTGGTCACAGGTTTCTGCTGAGGCAGGAAGAGATCATAGCTTGAAATGCTTGTGACAGCAATGTGGGATCAGAAGGAGAAGCCCAATGGCAGAATCTTTACCATTCCTGGCACCCGGTCTCCCCCAAATGTCTCTGGTGATCCTGCCTCCTGGTATTCACCGGTGGGTTGTCTCCACCCACATGGGGATGACCTGGTTAGCAAAGAGGATACTGCAGAAATGATGTGCTTTGACTTCCCAAGCAAGGTCATAAAAGTCATCAATCCTCTACTTGTTCCTTTCTTGGGCCATTTGCTTAGAGAGAAGCCAGCTGCCATGACAAGAGGAAACCCAAGCAGCACTGAGGAGAGATCTACATGATGGAGACCCCAGACCTCCTCTCAACAGCCAGTATCACCTTGCCAGCCATGGGAGTGAGCCACCAGGCAAGTCTGCAGGTGACCATAGCTCCAGTCAGCCCCTTGATGGCCAAAGCCAAAAACCCTCAGCTAAGTTGCTTTCCAATTCCTGACCCACAGAAACTCTGCTACCTAGAAAATATTTATTGCTATTTTCAGTCCCTAGATTTTGGTGGAGTGTATTGTGCAGCCATATATCACAAGTATACCTTCCAGATATACCTGTCTGTCTGTTTCCATGGAAACCTGAATTTGACTCTGAGGACAAGCTTGCTCTGGTCTTAATATCAGTATCCCCTGCCTAGATATCTACAGGCAGAAAGCTTCCTTTCTGCTCTTCTTTCTTACACCATAAGCGGCTACTGTGGCTAGGGAAATGGACGCCCACATGCAGAAGTTTCATCACATGCGTGCATGCGAATCTACACACGCACAGCTTTCTTTTAAA
This sequence comes from Dolichotis patagonum, assembly GCA_004027295.1. Classification (NCBI taxonomy): domain Eukaryota; kingdom Metazoa; phylum Chordata; class Mammalia; order Rodentia; family Caviidae; genus Dolichotis; species Dolichotis patagonum. The sequence continues at coordinate 240,901 of PVJX010000317.1, forward strand.
CTAACAATGAGAATACAACATCTTTTTCCAGAAAGGATCTGGTGGAGGGGATGTTTTATGTACTGTTTTCTTCACTGTCTCTGAATGCGTGGGCAGTAAGGGGGCGGCAAGGGAGGCCCAGTACTGAGAGTCAATGGATGCTTCTGTTCTCGCTTGCTGGTTGTAAAATTCTGAGCTCGGTGGGCACCGGCAGAAGGGAAAGGTCCAGCCCCAAGCCTGCCTTCCAGCATTTGTTTAAATATTTCAGGTTGGCCTTTTCTCCCTCTGCTCCCTTTTGAACATCGCATCTTACCACCCTGGATGAGGACAGTCTTTGGCAAGACAAAAACACAGATAATTGGCGAGCACAGAATCACATCCAAATTACACCAGAGGCAGCCACTACAGTGAAAGGGAAATATGTCCTTGTCCTCTGGACACCACACTGTGCGGAGCATGGAAGATGGGTGTAGAGTGGGTACCCACAGCCCCTTTCTCTCCAAGATGGCTCCGAGGAGAACGCTGAGAGCCTGGGAGGCCTTGGAGCGTTCTTTCAGGCCAGAGTGGGCCCAGGGCTGGGGCAGAGGGTGGAAAGCATCTCAGGGAATGGAGGGCAGGCAGGGTGGGAAGTAATTTGCCCTTGCAGAGTGGACCCCGATGGAAGCCACTGAAACTATGCGCAGAAGGAAGCAGAGTTTCTCCCTCATCCTGACACTCGCTCATGTTTACTTCTGGCGCAGACTGCCTGCCCTTCCAGTTGCTAAGGCACATCAAGGCATAACTGAAGGGCTACGTGAGCATGAAATACTCTCATCCCGCGGGGAGTGGGGTCCCGGAGAAATTCCTGATCCCAACACCAGCTCCAGGAGACAGTGTTCCCTGAATGCGCATCAGGAGGGTGGAGTTCCTGGGCTCGGTCTCACGCCCTGTCCCGGGATGCCCGCAGGATGGCGTGCCCGAGTCCCTGCAGCTTCCCCAACCGAGCTCATCCTGGCCTATGACTTCACCCTCTGCTCCGATGAAGCCCAAATCGGGGCTTTCAGCCTGGCCTCTTGCCAGCGTTGCAGCCCTGACGGAAGGCAGCTACGGGCACTTTCCTCCTCCTCCTGCTGTGGGTCTGACCCTCACTCAGCGGTTCAGTTTAGACATCAGTCCCACAATGACTTGTCTGCAGCCCACGCTCCCAGTCCCGTCTAGCAGAACAAACTGGGAACTCTGGACTCTGCTTTGCCTCTTCTTCACAGGCCTAAGCCCACTCTCCCTGGGAGGCTTCAGGTCTTTCCTTCATGTTTAGCCAATGATACCTCTGTGCTCATCACCATCTCTTTTCAAACTCTCAGCTGACATATCGTGGAATATCCTCTTTTCTCTCTGTGTACTACATCCCACCCATATTTCAAGGCTCAAAGCAAGTAGCCCCATTTCCTGAGGCCTTTTCAGAGCCTTGAAGTCTCTATTTTTCTCCTTTCTTGAACTCCTATTCATCCTACTGGGAATATTAGCTACTGAGAGCCTGCTGTGGACCACGTGCTAGGGCTGAGAAGGGGCTATGACAACGAAGTCTGGCATTCAAGGAGATCATAGTTTAGTGACGGTCACAGTCACTGATGGCTTCATTATTTTCTCTCTCTTAATGGTGTTTCCCCGGTCAAATTCTTAAACATTCAAAACTGAGTCTTAAGTGCTTTTTGTAATGACAGATAAGAGTACAGAATTGTAACAAGTTCTTACTTAATACTTACGGCTGTATGTAGGATGACTATTTGGGTAAGACAAAAGGTACAAGCCAGGTGTGGTGGTACACAATTATAATCCCAGTACTCAGGAGGCTGAGGCAGGAGGATCATTGCAAGTGTGAGACCAGACGGGGTTACAAAATGAACTCAAGGCCAACCTGAACTGCATAGCATGAAGTCTCAAAAAGACCAAAAAAAAAAAAAAAAAAAAAAAAACATACTCCAATCCCTATCTAGGTTATAGAAAGATCTTTAGTACAGAAAAAGATGTGTCAAAAAATTAGAGAAATCATGCTGTGTTTGAATGGTCTTTTACATGTCTAATCAGTAACTCAATTTAACTTGACAAATTTTGAAAACAATAACTAACAACCCATTCCCCAAATCCCATAATCATGGAATAAGCCCCATTTTAAAATTAGACAACAAATATGAAAATGATTTCATAGCATTTTAATAATTAAAATTGCAGATATGAGGAATCTCCTCCGAGATTTTTCACAAGATAGAAAGGGAAGCACATTGAGAAACATCAAATACAAATTTTTAGATAACATCATTTTGTCATTTTAAGGGCAACAAAACCCCAACCCAGGGGGCTACCAGGCATCCTCTCAGCAAGGCCTTCTGGTGACAGGGTCAACGACAGAACAGACTGAGGTAGTATCACTGTGCCTTTCCATGCATCCCCCAGAAAGAACAATTTTTGTGAACCAGAAAGGGAAGAATCTCATTTCTCCCAAGTGCAGAATTTTTGCTATCAAATAAAAAATGGGAAGCTATTTCACTCCTCCAGACCTTAAATGAGTGTAGTTTAGATGCTTTGTTCAGAGGACCTAGTTTGGACTTTAACTTAGACAAAGAATTATTGCTAGACTGAGGGTAAGTCATTCTAGTCCAGAAGAGAACTTCATGCACTGAACAGAAGCCCAAGAACTCAGTCAGTTGACCCCACACTGCCACAATTCATCTTTAAAAAGTCTCACTTACCTGCCAGAATATGCTATCTATTGTGTTTCCGAGAAAACCATCACGCCCTTCTGAAGACACCAGTTTGGGCCCAAGAATTGTCATGAATTCATCAAAATCCACCTGGCCATCCCCTGGAAGGAGAAGATATCAGTATGAGTGGAAAAGCAGCTGAATCTGACTTGCTGAGCCCAGTGTAGTATCTCTGTGCTCTTCCGCGCACATGACCTCTGTTAATGAAGGGGAGCTGGTGGCATTACTGAAAATTGTCCAACATTCTTAAAATGCCAAAGAACCACACAAAAAAAGGAAATTGCTAGTACATCTCATGTCTCAAATTCCTATCTGTCAGTACAGTCATACACCCTGTAACATCATTTTGATCAATGACATACTATCTATGCTGCCATGGATGCATATGATTATAATGGAGATATAAAAATCTCCATAATCTAGTGACAGTACAGCCACTGGACTGTCACTATACTGTTATTGATGTTATTTGTGATCAGGCTGGCATAAACAAACTCCCAGTCATATAAAAGCATACAGCATGTATAATTATGTACAGTACACAATACTTAATTATAATAATAAATGGCTGCTTACTATACTTTTGTCATTATTTTAGAATACACACCTTCTAGTGATAAAGTTTACTGTGCAACAGTGTTCTGTATGATTCCAAAAGTAGTTTTATCTGTATCCTGCTTATCACACTTCTTGATGGCCTAATTTTCTCTTGTGCTTGATTTAACCTCGTGTTTGTTCATCATGGCTCTAGGAGCAATATATTATAGCATACATAAAACGGGCGATCAAAACTAAGATGAACATTTAACTTTTTAAAAATTCACTTCAGTGAAGAGACACAATGCCATTAATCACCCTCAAAATCTGCCTCCTTGATTTGAACATACATCATTCTTGCCACTTTCGGAAGCAGTTCTGAAAGTCCTTTTTCCTAGGTGTTTGATGAGGTATGATCAAAAATACACTGACGGCCACTGCTAGTGCTGTCCACCGGAAAGACAAGCTTGCAGGGACATTACAGTGCCCTCCTTCACCTTATTCACCAGAGCTGGCACTGTGTGACTTCTGGCTCATCTCAAAGTCAAAACATCTTGAGTCAACTCAGGACATTGAGACAGCCAGGATGGCACAACAAAAGACACTCCAGAAAGATGACTTTAAAACTGCTTCTGAAAGTGGCTAGAATGATGGGATAAGGGTGTTTGAAGTGAGGGGGAGTATTTTCAGGGAATTAGGGGCACTGTGTCTTATACTGCAATAAATTTTAAAATGTAAACTCACATATTTTTCAATCACATCTCATATACATGCATGTGTGTGTGTGTGTGTGTGTGTGTGTGTGCATGCGCATGTAGAAGCCCATGTAGCCCAGGTGTGTAGTAGGCCACACCAGCTAGGTGTGTGTAGGTTCATAATAATGTTAACACAACAACGAAACTGCTTAACAATGGGTTTCCCAGAGCACACCCCACTATTAAGCAATGCATGACTGCCTTACGACTGTAGCTCCATGTCCAGTCAGCACCTCCCACCTCAAATGACCACATGTCACACCTGCTCCTCCCTGGACCTCACAACGCCCAGTTGTACGTGATAAAAGTGATTACTTGCCCCAAAGCTGATCTGATCCTGCTTCCTAAATTTCAGTGGCATCTTAAGACCAAAAATAGACAAACCACCTCCACACAGCATTCAAGCCTCCTTATCTCTTTTGTATACTTTTGTTCCCCACCTTTGCATAAAATGCCATGCTTTTTGAGGCCCTATGCCCACATAGTCACTGTTCCCTCCTCCGGGATGACTTCCTCCACGAATATACCTGGTAAATACTGTCTTGTCTTTAGGATGGAGCTGAAACACCATGTTCTCTTCTATTCCTGACTCTTCTTCATCTCATTAGCCAGAGGGGTGTGTGTGTGTGTGTGTGTGTGTGTGTGTGTGTTCTCCTGCTAACTTAATGTGCATCTATTACAGAATTCATTCTCTTGTATCCCAGTGACTCATTTGCACGCCTGACTTCCAGTTGGGCTGTGAATTCTGCCAGGTCAGGGAGCAGCTGTAAAATATCTCTGGATATTCAACACCATCATAGGCACTCAGGATATATTTACCAAATGAGTGAATGAATGATGTCTCTTCATTGCTGCTTTGTTGTTGAATTTATCATCTGTTGGATCTTTCATGCTAGAGCTGATACTAATCACAATGCAGACTTAGTCAACTTTGCAGACAAAATTGAGCCTTTAGGGCATTGCTTGAATTTAATGAGTCATCAGTGTGACATTCTGTACCCTTAGAACTGCTCAAAAGGACAACTCTACCAGAAGCTGGGTCACAGCCTTGTCTTAGCCCCAGCCAGAAAGACAGTGCAGGTGTCTACAAGCAAGAATTTACCAGACTGCAGATACATAAATCAATCTCTACGTGCACATTTGCCTTCAGAGAGCATTCATTCAAAACCTATTTCCAAAAGCCAAGCAGATGCCATCATGAAGATGTCAGCAATTCAGAACGGATAGTCCAGGAAGTGATCCCAGTGTAGATAATACTTCAGAGAGGATTAGGGAGGTGTGGCAAGTCAGTAGGAAAGGGAAGCGTTAGCCACCAAATGGGGTGGAACTGACGATGAGCTGCTCACAGAGTGTGGACTTTATTCTCATCACTACACAAGATAAAGGGATCTAAAATTCCAGCCTGCCTGATGAGCATTAGAACATGAATTCAAGCGATCACAAGGTATTCCCTTGCCATTCTCATCACCAAATACAACAGGGCTCAGTGTGGCTGCAATACAGAGCACAGATGCCCATGCATTCCTAATATACTCACCCTGGATATCAATAGGTAGCACTTAGGGGGCGGTAATGCTGGTTCCTTGGACCCTAATAACTGCACTTCTTAATGGAAAACAAAATATTGGAATCACCTTGAATGCAGAAAAAGATGTTTGCCCATAGAGAGTCACCCAGTATTTGTCAAAGTGAAAATGTGAAACTCAATACACCAGGCAATGGCCCATTCTCCGCAGCATTTGACACCTCTGCGAGCTAACTCATGGGTCTCAGACAGAAACATTTGTTATACATGCACACCAACCCTCTGCTCACCCCAAACTACCTCTGTTCACAGCTGGGGCTGGATGGGCAAAACTGTCCCAGACTTGAATATAAAATCCCATTAAACGGCATCACATCCAGTGGGGTGAAAATGGATTTTTAGTGGACAAATACTCTTCGATATTATGATGGTCTGTAGCTCCTCTAGAGTCACAGCAAACAAACAGATACAAGTTGTCTAGTCACTTTCCCACCAGCCAGGGGACCAGATGCCATGTCTTAGAGGAGGAGATAGTATTTTGGTTCACAGCTTCAGTCTGTGGTCAGCTGGCTCCAAGGCAGGACCAGGGTGGCAGAGGCACACGGCACAGAAGGTGCTTAACCCCTGGCAGCCAGAAAGCAGACAGGGAAGGGAGGAGCTGGCGGCCAGAACACACCGTTCTGGGTCTGATCCCAGCTCTTCCTACCAGACCCGCTCCTATCCGCAGATTCAGCTACGGAACTCATCAATGATTAATCCTCTGATGCATGTAGCACCCCATGATCCAATTCCCTCCAAACACATGAGGATTTGGGGGCACATTTGAGATCTAAACCACAGCAGTATATCGGTACTATTAAAATTTCATGTGGGTAGGGCAACTAGGGAAACATGTCTTAAAAGGTTCCTGTGGGTTGGGAAAGAGCAGAAGGAGGGAGAATGAAGGTTGAGAAGCTGTGGAGCAGTGTGTGTCCCAAGTACAGACACGGTGCTCCAGCGTGTGGGATGTCATCCTGACCATCACCCACAGTGGACTCTCACAGCGCGCCAGATGTTAGAAGCTAAGGGAGAGGGATCTGTAATTACGAAGCCCCCATGAGATGTTAGCTAAAATGGGTCCACCAGGCGGCTCCCTCAGGCACCTCCCCATGTGTTAGTGGGCACGGTTCTGTCCACTTCGGACGGGGCGGTCCGAAGGAGCTGACAAAAGCCGCACTTCTCAGCACCAGAAAAACAAGCTCGTCTTTGAGCAGCCCTCCTTCCAGGGTGGAAGCCTCTTAACACCTTCCCCCAGGTGATGGGAGCCTAGCACCGTGCATGGGGTGCATCTCAAGGGTCGGTGTGGAACTCGGCTAAATCATCCCAGCACCAGGCGGAGCTCACAGATGGTGCACCTGGCCGAGCGCACACCAAACCAAAAGGCAACAAACAGAAATCGTGCTTTGGAATTGTATCCCGGGCTGGGTGAAAGGAGCAGCTCATTGACTAAAATCCTTGGCCAGACAGGAAACTCTGGAATCCTGTAGGTAATGCCAACTGTGGAATGCTGGGGCCCAAGTGACTTGGCAGGAGATGTCCAGATCATGTGATGATTTACTTCTAGTTACTCGGGGAGGAATTTTAGAATCCCAGACTTTTTATTTTGATCAAATTACTACTCCCCCATCCCATAATACCATACCTTACAATAAGAAATATAGGGTTGGCTGGTATCCCTACTTCCTATCAGATAGCTTGTAAGGGACATGCAATTTGCAAATGATAGAGGTTCTAGGAACACCTTATATTCTAGGATTTGCTCTCTGATCCTGGTTCTATTTTTAAATTGATGATAAATATAAAAATTACATTCATATTGGGGAGTTGGTACATACATATATTACATCTTGGTCATTTTTACTTCTCCTTTTCCCCCTGCCGTCCCCTCTCCCCTTGACCCCAGTTTCTGACCCATTGCTCCTGAATCTCTGGGGAATTCTTGGGTGACAGAAGCATCTTTGGTTCTAATGAGGCAACTCTTTGTGGGAACCTAGGTGGGGACTGGTCACTAGAAAAAGCCAATCCAGATTAGAAGTTTGGACCCTTCAGCTCACCATTCCATCCTTCAGGAAAGGAAGAGAAACTACGGACTGAGTTAATGATTACCCATGCCTGTGCAAAGAAGCCTCCATAAAATCCCCAAGCTGTGAAGTTTGGAGAGCTCTGAGTTGGTAAACACTCGGAGGTGGCAGGAGGGTGCACACCCCATCACCTCTCCAAGGTTCCCAGGCGATCTGGCTGGTCCTGAGTTATATCCTTTTACAATAAAGCAATATGAGTAAGTAAAGTGCTGTCCAGAGTTCAGTGACAGACCCTAATGTGACTGTTAATCCTAATATGTGGACTTCACTGCATTAAGAAATGCTCAGCAGATCTGTAAAGCACGCTCCTGGGTGTGTCTGAGTGGGGTGCGGAGCTGTGGCCTTAGATGCTCTATCTGGTCCCCAGCCTCTTCCCCTCTGACACTGCTGCCTGGCTCTGCAGCCTGGCTGTCCTGAAGTGGGCAGCTTTGCTCCATGGCACCCTTCCACCATGCATCTGACATGGAGCCAGCCGACCACAGACAGAAGACAGGAGCCAATTAAACCTCTCCTCCTTCAAGTTGGGGGTGTTGGATATCATGTCCAGCAATTGTAAAGCCCATTCACAGAACCAAGGAGGGTGTTTCTGGAACCTCACAGGTGACACCCAGCATGTGCAGTGAGACAGGTTTGCAGGGCTGGCAACTTAACCGGGGAGATCTGATGCTTATTCTAGGAAGGCAGTAATAGAACCAAACTGAATTGAACTGAAGGACATCCAGTGAGTGTTTGCAGGAAATACTGGGGAACTCGTTGGAGAAAAACCCACTTTTGGTGGCCAGAAGTACTGACTGTTACGCAAGGAAGTAGAGGGAAAAATTTTCTTTCCCCATACACTACTTCTATGATTCCCATTGAGCAGAGGAAGCTTCCTCTCCTCCATAGCTGGAGGAATAACTAGGGTAAGATCTCTCTCTGTCTCCATCTTCATCTTCATCTCTATCTCTGTCTGCATCTCTGTCTCTGTCTGTCTGTCTCTCTCTAATTTCTCTTTTCAGCAGAACTTCAGTAAATGAAAAGACTTTCTTCTAATACAGCTCAAAGGTATATGCTGGCAGTATATACTCTCTATTCAGATTTATACTGAATATCTCTTCAGAAGAACGAGATCAATGGACACATCAGTGCTGTCCTTGGAAGCCTAGCTCCTATGGCCCTCTCACCCCATCCCCTCCAGAATAACGGAGACAAATGCAGTATTAGAGGCGAGTTTTACATCAGTCCCTTCCTCGATAAACCATTCTCAAGCACCGAGATGGTCTGGCAAGTCTGACAATCACAGCAATAAATATCTGCGATTGCCTGAGCACTCACAATGTGGTGCACAATGTATAACTTAATTTCAACACAGAAGTCACCTCTTGGTATCCACGGGGCACCCAAGACACTGAGGGACACCAAATTCTGCTTTGTGTTTGGTGGTCCTGAGGACTGAACTCATGGCCGTCACACTGAGCCATATCCCCGGCCCTTTTTGAGAAAGGATCTCATTAAATTGCCCAGGCTGGCCATGAACTTACAGTCCTCCCGCCTCAGGCTCCTGAGCCACAGGAATTACACACTAGAGATGTTTTTAAACACTTATGCATGTTTGACAAGTGCAAATATAGGTTATTTTAAGTAATGCAAAGTATAGTCACTCTTTCCTATTGGTTTGGGACCTCCTGCAGGTACCAAACTCTATGAAAGCTCAAATTCCCTTTATAAAATGCTGTATTAGCAGATAGCCTATTCATACAAACTTTTCATTAAACCTTCTCTGAATTACTTAGAATGCCTAATAATACAATGTAAATGTTACACAAGTCATTGTTGTACTGTATTATTTCTAGAATAATAACAACAATGTCTGTGCGTGCTCAGTACTAGTGCAACTTTTCATAATGGTTATTGATCTGCAGTTGGTTGAATCTGCAGAGACAACATTATTGAAGTCCCCCAGTAGTCCATTCTACAGATGAGGAAACTGAGGCACAGAGAGGGTAAGAAGGCTGCAGTAGCTTATACATGGAGCAGAGCTGGCATCCCATTGTTGGCAGTCTTCTAAGCTTTTGCTACCTTTCCAGAGAAATGAGGCCTGTCCTCACCCAGGTGGGCAGGTTCCGTCTAGAACAATGTCCCCTAATCTAGGTATCCCTTAGTGGGAACACTGTGACTACCAGCTACCTTTTCCTAGGCTGTGGCACACGGAAATCTAAATGACTCCCTGGTCTAGGTGCTGTATCTCAGGCGAGCCTCCAGACGTCTTGCTCAATCATTTTCAAGAGTAACACTAATAGGAAGTACTTATTTAACAATTGCTAGGTGCTAGGCACTGAGATCAGGGCTTCATGTGTTTAGTTCTATCCCAACATTAATGAACATATTAGGGATGAGAAAATCCCAAATCAGAACCCCAACATTAATCCCACAATATACCATTCCCTCCCACATCAAAGACCCTAGCACATGGTCCTGGTGTAGGTTCATTTCTTTTGTCAAGTTTGAGAGTTATAATATGTTTTTCCTATCCGGGCCTTTAGGAAAGAATTTAACAGGAAATTGGGTGAGATGGCCCTCAGGAATTTTAATGCAAATGATAACTGCATAAAAGCCAGAGGCTCCCCAAATCGCCATTCTGCTGATAGTTGGGGTCACATTCATTCTCTACAGATGGTCAATTCCCAGAGGACCCAGGTTTTTGCTGTAGAACCCTCCACACGTCTGACATCTCTTCTACCAAAAATAATCGGTCTGATAAATGAGACCTGTCCATGCCCAGCAAGGTCTCATCAAATTGCTATGTGGATTCACGAGGCCCCAAAGATAATGATGGAATTCTTGTGAAAGCTGTTTCCTTCCACAGAATGCAAAAGGGTTCTTCATTGCAAAAATTTCATTTAATTAAATGGCTGTACAAATCTTGAACAAGAAGCTGATTGCAGAAAAAAAAAGTGGAATTCTCTGCCACCAAGCCTCCTTCTTCCTTCTGGAACCAAATATCATGATCCACTTAGCAAGAAGTACAGGAAGGGAACCTGCTAAGGACTGCGTCTTCTTGCTTCCTACTGTTATGTGAATCAAAGTAATGAACTTGAACTAGGGCAAGAAGCTGCGGGAGGCCCAGGACTGCACAACATTCATTAAGACCAACCAGCTGAAATTTTCAGGAGGAGTTAAAGTAATCATAAAAGTCACTGCAAAGTAAAATAATAAAGATAAAAAAAGATGGAAAGGTGAATACAGGAAAGATGGGTGGACATTGAAAAGTAACAAGGACACAGTTCAAGGGGAAGAAAACTGCTTGAGACTAAACCCCAGCAGCATGCCTACCAAGGGCCAGGTGAGTGGGTGACAAACTGATGGCCAACAGAAAGATACAATTTACCCTCCAGGAGCCTGCAATCCATTACCTATGACAGAATCAAGTGACCGAGTTGGTTGACCTAACGGCATTGAGCTGGGGCAGGAAAAAGGCCAAGTATTAGGCTCCAGACAGGTGTCTGTGGCTGTGCAGTGAGTTTTCAAGGAAGGTGGGAAAAGATGGGAAGTAAGACAAGGTGAGTGGTCTGAGCAACAGGAAAGGCACCTTCAAGGATGGAGTGGGCCTGGGAGCAGCAACATCCCTTCCAGCCAGACCTGGGATTCCTGTGGGAACAGAGGAGCATGAGGTAGGCCCAGAAGGCCGGGACAGTCGGAAGGGCTGTCCTGTGTGCAGTCAGTGAGAAGCACCCACAGGGGTAGGAGCATTAGTGCTGGGTTCACCCAAAGATCAGTCTGGCAACACTGTGCAGGCGGGACTAGAGAGGGCAGTTGGCTCAGGAAGGGGTCTGGGATCAACCATTGGGAAACAAAGGTCAGGATAGAGGAAGAGGAACAGAGAACTTGACCTAGGGTAGGGTACTTAGTCTAGGGTATTTAAAATGGAATCTGTGACTCAGCAACTGTGATAGGTGTGATATGTTAGCCTGGCTTAGGTAAGAACCTCCTAGCAAATTAACAAGTTCTGAGCATAACTGTGCATGATTGACATGTCAGCCAGCAAATCAAGGTGGGAAGACCTAACCTGGAGGTAGGTGGCACCAACCAATAGGCTTGTATCTTGAGTTTTCCCTTTTCATCAAAGAAGCTTTGGTCTTTGAGTTGTTTTCAGACATTGATCTTCAGTTTCTTCAGGCTTCCAGTGTGTAGCCTTCAGCTTTTCCATGTAGACTCTTCAGCTGCCCAATAAAGACTCTCAATGATGACTTTAAAGTGAGTTTCCAGGCCTTTGACTTTTGCCCTGGATCCTCCAGCTCTCCAGCCTGCAGACGGCCATTTTGGATTCTTCTGTCTCGGATCATCAGATGGCCATCAGGATTCTTCTTATTGTCAAGCTGTGAACTTAGCTCATAGATTTCTTTCCTGTATTCTTAGTATATTTGAAATTGCATCTGTTCCTCTAGAGAACCCTGACACAGCAACGGAATAAAGCAGCAGGAAGGAGAGGAAGCCAGAGTGACTCTGAACACAGTGTGGCGGCACACACATGAAATGCCAGCACTCTAGGAGGCTGAGGCAGGATTGCAAGTTGAAGCCCTGCCTGCGCAATTCAGCGACTTAGTGAGACCATGTCTCAAAATAAAAAATAAAGGCCAGGCATGTAGCTCAGCAGCATAAGTGCCTGCTTGGCAAGAGCAAGGTCGTGAGTTTGATCCCCAGTACCAAAAATAAATAAATAAATAAATAAATAAATAAAAATAAAAAAATAAAAGAACAGGGAGATAGCTCAGTGTGAAGATCTGAGCTCAATCCTCAGTATCCCCAAAGGCAAAGCAAAACAAAACAAATTTTTAAAAAGAAATAAAAGTTATCAGTAACATTCAGATAACAGAAAGTCCGATCCAGGCTGATGAGCATGTAACTATATAGCCTTCTCTTAGTCAGAAGTTTCTTGTCCTTTTCTAGAGCAAGGAAAGCTAGAGTGAGGAAAATGAAGACGTCAGGTTTTGTTTTGTGCTTTGTATTTTTACTTTTTCCTAGGTCCATCACTACTGGCCCTGTCATTGTTAGAAGACACTTAGAAAGATGGGTGAGGAAAAGAAAGGGCTGCTCAGGCCTTTTGCAGCTTTTAACACCCCTCTCGGAATCTCTGGGCTCCTGGTGCTCGCTCCCTCCCTAGGTGACCTTCAAGACAACCCCACAAGGGCTCCAACATCCCTCCTTGTGTCACCAAGAACACAGCCTTGTGCTTCTCTTTTCAGCTACTTAAACCAGACAGCTGTCCGCACCAGACTCTCCACCACTCACTCACGAGTTAGTCTATAAATGTCTCTCACCTTTAGTGAGCACCCTAAGTCAAATGAGTACCCCACCCAAGACAGGGAAAACCGAAAGCCTACCCCAGCTTTCCCAATTCAATTTCCTTTGCCCAGTGCTTTAATTTCAACCATTTATTATTACAGACTGAAGCATATGCAAAATTTATAGGTTGAAATATCATCTCCCATATATTTTTTGTTGTTGGAGACAGAATCCTTAAGGAGATCATTAAGGCTAACTGCGGTCATCAGGACAGTGCCTTAATCCAACAGGATTTGAGTTCTTATAAGACGAGGAAAAGATAATAGGAGCATATCCACACAGAGAAAAGGCCTTGTAAGGACACAGAAAGTGTGACAAGCTTTGGAAAGAGGCTTCAGTAGAAACCGTGTCAGCATCTTCTTGTTGGTCTTCCAGCCTCCAGAACTGTAAGAAAGTCAATTTTTTCTCTTGAAGCCACCTAGGTGGCAAGTGTTTTGGCATGGAAGCCTGCGCTCACTGATCCATACAGGTGGGAAAGGGCAAGTGGCTAACGCTGGAAGATCTAGGGTCACCTCGAAATGCAGGCAGTCCAGAGGACAGTTCTAGAGCTTGGAAGGAAAAGTCTGGTATTTACTGTATTGGTCTTGAGCTTTAGGATTGGAAATGGACTCACAAGAGTACCATTTTGATAACCACTTACACACTGTATGTGAGAAAAGAAGGAAAAGGCTGTGGAAAGCAACGGTCTGCAAAGAAAATCAAGGATGAGGGGTCCCCTATACACTCAGGGAGACATTCAATAAAGGGTAGAAAGTTGTTTTCCGGTAATGTTAACTATCACAGAGGGCTAAATAGGGTGAAAGCTAAAAAAGGGACATTATCTGGCTGATTACTGGAGATGGGAAGAAGGTAAGAGGGCAAAAACATGTCCTTGTCCAGAAAATGTTTAAAAAAAAAAAACGGAGGGGGGCTCAGGAGAGCCAGGGATTTAGCTCAGCAGCATAAGTGCCTGCCTGGCAAGCATGAGGTCATGAGTTCAATCCCCAGTTCCAAAGGGGGTGGGGCTCAGGAACAGAAACTTGGTGAGAAGACTTCAGCCTTTTGGGTGGGTATATTAGTCACATGCTGGGACAAAATGCCTGACACTCGAAACTTGAAGAAGGAAAAGTTTATTTTGGCTGAGGGATTCAGAGGGTTCAATCCAAGGTCAACTGGCTCCAAGGCACAAACATCATGGCAGAGAGCCTGGTGGGGGACAACCACTCAACCCATGATGGCCAGGGCGTACAAAGAGAAGGGAGGAGCCAGGGACAAGAATTGTAGATCATGTCCCCAGTGGCCCACCTCCAACAGCACATTCAGCTATGAACTCATCAATGGATGAAGTCATTAAATACAGCAGCTCCACAATCCAATCACATTCGAAACACCTGAGACTCTGGGAGACATTTAGATCTAAACCACGACAGTGGTTTATGTATGGGAGAGATCACACCCTGGGTTGGTTGGTTACGTATTGGAGGAACTCTAAAGAACCATACCATGTTCCATGGTTCGCTAAAAGGTCTTCCAGCATTCAGCATACAGTTGTACTCAGAGCTGTGATGATCACAGAGAAGGAATACAATGCACAGCCACCTAAGGGAATAGGCACATGGCACAAAGTCTGGAGGAAGCCAAGCTCCAACTTTCTGAATCCTCTGCCAGTGAAGTCAACAGGATGTGCTTAATTCCTCTGGCAATGAACAGTGGCAACTTACATGAGATGCCCTCTACATCTATACAGGAAAGTTCATTAGAGAATGGCCTGTCCATGGGTTTTACTAGAGGGAATGTGGGCACTCTCTACCTGGCATGTATTAAAATTCAATAGTCCTGAATGCAAAGAAGGTTCTTAGCATAAGCCATCTTGTTTGCACAAACCATGTAGGTGCAACTTAGCGGGTGTGGGAATGGTGGGGAACCCTTGTAAAACTCCACTTCCCAGACATCCAACAACCAACCTTAAAACCAAGCCTTCCAAAAGATAGCCTGTTGTGTCCACTCTTCTGCACACTCCTCCAATCTCATTCTAAATTTCTAAGCCGCAGAAATTCATCACCATCAACCTTTGCACCCAGACAAGGAATGCAGGCATGGCTTCTAAGAGTTCAGAGTACCTAACACACCACACAACTACTGGCGACACGAGGGAGATGTCTTGTTCACTTTACTCATCGCTGAGACACAACACTTGACACCTACAATTTAAAGAATGAAAAATTTCTTTTGGCTCCCCATTTGTAGAGGTTTCACTTCATAGCTGGGTCCAAACCAAAGAGAGCATGAGGAAGGGCCAGCAGAGGAGAGCTGCTCGCATCACGGCAGCCAGGAAGCAGAGAGAGAGGAGAGGAGCTGGGGAGGCAGATACACCCTTCCACCTTTCCAGATAGGCCCCAGTTTCCATCCCCATCAGACCAGGCCCTGTCTTCTAACAGCAAGAGAGCTATAAACCCACATAGTCCATTCCTCTTCCCCAAACCCCTCCGATGAGCCTACGAGGCTCTTGGGGGACACAGATACAAACGTTGCAGTAGAGTCTCCCACATCTGAGATGCTTAACTCCATGCAGTGCAAAGGCTCTGCCATTAACCTTGAAGAATTAGCAATCTTGTCATCTGCTTCTGCTCAGGGGAATTGTGCATACAGAAAGCTCTCCTAGTTCCTGATCTGCCCTAGCTTCATAAGGCCAGTAAAAGCAAAGGGAGACCCAGTCTGTCTACCTCCAGCAGCTTCCATCCTGAGATGCCTGCGTAACAAGCGCAAAGTTTTTACACATTACATAATACAGAACAATACAACTGGCAAGGATTGTTTCATTGCTAGTCCACATTGGGATGGGAAATACCAATGGATTGTATCAGATAAGAAAATCAAAGAGTAATGTCTTCACCTCGGAGTATAAGCTGGCCCCTGTCCCTTCTGTCCTCCAAAGAAGGGCAGGGGCTAATTTTCTCGGGTTGACCCTCAGGATGCTCTAAATGTTAGTGCTCGGTGCTGAAACTCATCCCCAGGCAGTGTTTCTCATCTTTGTGACAGGTTCGCCCAAGGCTGGTCTCCTTGGCCTAAGCCCCAATATCTTCTGTCTTCTTTTCTGTGTGGAGGCAGGGGGTCTGAGCAGCGGAGGGGAGGCAGGGGAATATTAAAGAATTAACGTATTTCTCCTCCTGCTGATTAGAAGGCTTTCTCAAGAATCCGCATGGAAGGGACATTTTAAGGCAAGAAAGACCCAGGCTTCTTAATAGCGTCAAGGTCCACCTTCTATCCCAACAGCTGCAAGCTATTTTCTAACCTGCAAATAGCAGCTTTGGCTTAACATTTGTTATCTGAGATATGTTAGGCAGTAAGTACACTTTAAGAGCATGGCTGTAATGACTACTGAATACTCTCAAATTTAGGATTAAAGAGAACAAAGACAATTACTGGTGTGGTTTTGCTCATCTCTCCATTACTGTAACTATGAAGCTGGTAAAGGAAAAAATTCACAGCACCTTTAAAAGTGAAGGATAATCATAATCTACTTGAATAAATCTGGAGGAGTATGTACTAACCACAGCTCCAGTGAAGCAGATGAGGAAATAAAATGGGTGATCGATGCAGGTTGCACTTTTAGAAAGCAGCTGCCAGAAAATAGCAAGAAGAGGTGTGAGAATTGCATACTGTCCCTGCCAAGCTTAGAGACCCAGGGACTGCAAAACCTGGACACCAGGGAGCTAGATCTTGACTACACACACTTGTGTTGCCAGGAACCCAAGTCTAGCACCCTGTTCGGCTTCCATCATCCCTTTCCTCTCCCTTCTCGTGCCACTCTTTCAACCTCCAGTTTCAGATACAATCATAACATAGAGCACAGGAAGATATTCCAGCATCGGTCAGTAACGCGCTGGGAGAGGACCCCAGGCTCTAGCCCTTTTTGTGGAAAGATGAGCTCTAAGCAGGTTGGAGACATTAGGTACCAGGGTACAATGTATTCTGGAAGTTATAATTCTTTAAATATACAAGTTTTTAAAAATGACTCTTTAAATTCTGCTTATGATTTAGAGAACTGGCAAGTGGAAGAAAGATGGGAAAAAAGAGTCAAATTCTGTCCAGCATTCTTGCTTTGAATACTTACTAGATACCAGAAACAGCTACTGCACACAACTGTGATATTCTAAAACCCAAGTGGGAAGAGAAGGTGGTCAGTGACACCTACTCTTGCTGGTGGTTGGCCAACACTAGCACTCCGGGTCTCCAGATGAAAAATTGGAAACTCAGCCAGGGGTGGTGGTGCACGCCTGTAAACCCAGTACTCTGGGAGGCTGGGTGTTACGCTTTAGATCTAAAATGTGTACTCAAAGCCTCACGCGTTCAGAGATGGGGCTTCTGGAAGATAAATGAAGCATGGATTGATTCACTGATGAATTCATAGCTAAAGACGCTGTTAGGAGGTGAGGCCTCATCAGAGGTGGGTTCCTGGGGTGTGACCTGAGCGTGTCTCTTCTTCCTGGTCCTCTCTCCTTTCTTTGCTTCCTGGCTGCCATGGTGTGAGCAGTTTTCCTCGGCTCAAGGCTTTCTACCATGCCCTTCCTGTCCTGGAGCCAAGCAAGCATGGACTCAATACTCAAAAAACTGTGTAACAAAATCAACTTCTCTTCCTTTACCTTCTTGATGTCAGGCATTATATCTCAGCAAACAGAAAGTGACTTAATTCACAGAGGCAGGAGGATCTCAAATTTGAGCACAGCCTGAGCAATTTAGGGACTTAGTGAGACCCTGTCTCAAAGAAATAAAAAAAAGAGTTGGGCATGTAGCTCAGCGCAAAGGCCCTGGGCACAATCTCCAGGGCTGGAAAAGCAACAAGAGCAAAGCAAGCCAGGAGGAACAACAGAGCTCAGTCCAAAACAGAAGAACATCATTAAATCTCAAAAACTCTTCACTAACAGGGAGGAAAGAAAGTTTAAGAGACACCAGTTTGGTGCCCTGGTATGCTGCAGGAAAAGAACCTGCTGCTGAGGCTGAGGTAAAGACAAGAGGCTGAGACCAGAGAGGGAGCAGAAAGGACCAGACTTCAGTGAGGAAACGAGGCAAGGACACCAACAATGCAAGAGCAAAGTCAAACTCTATTTGAGATCTATTGGCAGGAAACTGCAAGTTCTAATTCAAGTCAACAAATATTTATCCAAACCCATTACGTAGCCACCATTGTGCTAGACCCTGGGGATACTGCAGTGAAGAGGGAAGACGATGACATCGTCCTCTTGAAGGATAACCAAGGACATCAGAATGTGTGTCTGTTATAAAAGGAGAAGTGCTCCGGAGGCAGTGAGCAGGAGAATGTGTTAGCATCACAGATAGTGGTCTCTATGGTGGGATCAATACAAGGCGTGTCTGGAAAAAATTATCAGAAGCTTCATCCACATCTATTCTTAATCACCATTTTTCATTTATATTTTCGGTATATGTTATAAGGGACAAAATGTATTAGTAGAATATTTAATATGGTAAATAAACAACACAAAGGAGCAAGGTGCCAGGGTGCTAAAGATGGGAAGAAAAGTGTTATTCTGCACCAGAAAAACTGAAATCTCTACACTGAACTTTTTACTTAATCACTTCTACTTAGTTTATGCCTCTGTTATGTTACTTAAAAAATAGTGTATTAATACATTAATTTTGTATAGGTCATTATAAATGATATTTGAAAAATATAGTATATTATGGGGTAACTATTGATATCACAATAAGTAGCATCAGATAGTCATATAAATAGCCTAAAACCCTAATATAATAAATAATATAAAATCCTAATATACTCATACAAATAACTAAAGTCTTACTACGATTAACCTACAGACAGGGGAAAATAACAAAGAAAGTGATGAGAGAAAAGATAAGTGATAAAGGGAAGAAATTGGAGACTTGATTTTTGCAAGTAAGAAATACACAAATACCGAGAACATTCACATATATAATAACAAGGCATCTTGCCCGGGCTAAGAAAGGTAAGATTTGGTATACTACCAGTGTATGAGGCCCAGTAGTCAAAAATGACGGACTACAGGCTAAGCACAGTAGTTAAGGTACTTTCCTTCTCAGCAACAATGAAAAGTAGATATTAACATCCTTATTTCACTAAGGCATAAAAGAGGCTCGGATACTAGGTGAGCCCTATCATAATGTGCCACTAACTAAGAAAACACAGTTCCTGAATTTAAAACATTTCAATCCATCAGACCATGCTATCTTTGCAGATAATAATTTAAATAATACAACTGCAATTACTAAATTATTAGCCATATAAAAAGTGCCGTGGCAAAAACTGCGCCTCTGAAAGCATTTGTGCAACTTACAGAAGTACAGAATTAAGTAGTAAAAATCACACACATAAAAAAGACTTTAACTAACACATCAAATGCAACAAAGACATCATTTTCCTACTGAAACCCAAAGAAAATAGGCTTTGACAGTAAACATTTCAGGGGAAATTCCTAAGTCACCCTGAAATTGAAAATACCCTTGATCAATGAAGAATACAAATTCTCAGTAACAGAGAATAAATTTTAAGGAAAGTGATAATGAGAATATTATATATCTCAAATATATAGAAATTAATCAAAGGTAATCTTAGGAGTAAATTCAAAAAGCATTGAAAAGAATTTCATTGTTTTAAAAGACTGAGAAAAGGGAAGGAAAACACTCAAAGAAAAATTTAGAAAAGTTATATCATTAAGGTGATAGAGGTAATAATTGAATTAGGTAAAAGAAAAAAATCACTTAATGGAGAAATACACAAGTGGTGTAACCATTGTATAGGAAAGAGAATTCCTTGGAAAAAAAAGTGTGAAATGTACAAAGACTGGTGATTCAAATTAAATTCCAAATAAAATTAAAACTATGAAAATCTATGTAAATATAATAGAGATAAAATTATGAAATGGTTTGTATAATTGAAAGTTAATATTATCTTTCAGATGTTTATGAAACTAATACTTTTGAAATTTTGGGGTTTTTTCATAAAACAAAAAATGACAATTTATCAGTATTGATTTAAGGTAGAAAGGGAAAGAATAAAGCACTGAAAAGTAACTTTTAGAAATCCCCCAAAAATGTCTCAAATGAGGAAAAACTGGGTGAGTTTCTTTATATTATTAAGAAATAAACACTCGGCCAGGGATTTAGCTCAGTGGCTTAAGTGCCTGCCTGGCAAGCTCGAGATCGTGTTTGATCCCTGGTACCAAAAAAGAAAAAAAAAAGAAATAAACACTCTCCATGTTACAGTAATCGTTCCACGATGAAGTAGAAGGAGAAAAGTTGCTATAACTCTGATACCAAAATACACAATGAGAAAAGAAGTGAAACAATTCACATGCAAAAATTCTAAATTTCAAGGCATAGCTGTAAAATCTCATTTGAAGTGTACTAAAAACAAGGCGAAGTACACATTATTCCAAGACTCGAGTCAAGTTTACTTGCAGAAACAAATCACCTGATATAATAAATTAAACTAATAAATACAATAAAAACTGTGGTTATCTGTATGGCTGTTGCAAATGTATAAGATTCCTTAGAACTTCTTTAAAATTAGGAAGAGAATAATCCTCCCTTAGTAGAGTGAGCTACACCTAGGCAGCCACATATATCTTCACCCACAAGAGGAATTCCCAATAAAATAAGTAGCACCCCAAGGATATTTGCTATTGTTTTTATTCAATGTTGTTCTCAGTGTTATGACTTGGAATACAAGTAAGAAATACCACTGCAGGGAGGGAAAAAGAAGATTATTACTATTCAGAGGACAATCTGTCTATCTAGAGAAGAGAAATGACCCCATTATAACTTTTAAGAGTCGCTGGGTAGCTCCCCGGCTCTCATCTTAGAAGATCAGTAATTTTCTTGTGCAGCTGCAATAACCATTTAGAAAATTTAGCAAAAAAGAAGAGTTAAGATCTGTGAGGGGCAACACCAGAAGTTCCAACTCCTCTTCCCAACAGCCACAGGCCAGGTCCCCTCTGGGTTCCCCTGCAGGAAGGAACAGAGAGAACAGGCCCTGAGGGGTGTCCAGTGGGCAGCTTGAGGTCAGAGTCCCTGGTCCTGGCAGGGGCCTCGCAAAGGGGACAGGTAGCAGCAGCGCTGCACCCAGCAAGGGTATCCCCATGTACCAGGTTGGACCCAGCATGGAGACCACAGGGTTTTTCTGCCTGTTGGTTTGCTTTGCCCTTGCGGCCTGACTTGGCAAGAAGAAAGGGGAAAAACCCAAGACAGGCAAAAAAAAAAAAAAAAAAAAAAAAAAAAAAAAAAAAAAAAAAAAAAAAAAAAAAAAAACCACCTCACTTCAGAGGACACAAGGACAAAGAGGGAGTGGCCAAGATAGGCTTTTGGAGCTCTCGGCTCAGAAACAGGGAGCTTGACCTTTTGCAGATGGCAAGGAGATGGAGAGATGGAGAAGGGAAAATGGAGGGAAATGGGAAACAAAAGGAACTAAGACCCTACATGTACGTGTACCAACTCCCTACAATGAGTGTATTCATTATGTATTGCAAATGTATTAATAAAAAAAGGATAGTAAAAAACCTAGTAAATGCTGGCAGCCTCTCTCCCCTAATAAAGTACACCCAAGACTCGAAGGAAGCAAATGGCATAATTTTCAGACATAGAACTTCACAGCCACGTCAATATAGGGTCTGGTCAGGGCTGGAATGGAGCCAGCCCAGAGGCCCTGCCCCGAACAAACATGCAAATTTGAGGCGGGGCGGGGGGGGGGTGTTTGAGGACGTGGGGGTGGGGAGTCAAAGCAAAGAGACAGGATCTAGATCCCTGAAATCTAAGTTCTGAAGAAGGTACAAAGAACAGAAGAGAGCTCCTACTCAGGACAGGAGTGATTGTGCCCACCAAGCCTGAGGCTGGGTGTAAATGCAAGCTGTAGTCTTTCAGGGTCGGGAATTGGAAAAGCAAAGACCGTAAAGATTTGCTAGTAGTGATAAGCAAATAACAGAGAAAAGGATTTTCAGACAAAGAAAAAAGTCTAATTTATAGTCACATTGAAGAGATGAAGTAACCAAGAATAGGCATAAAAAATGGTATTTAGGACTCACAAGAAAAAACCTATACAAATTTAAGGAGATATTTCGGAAGCCTTTAAAAAAAAAGTCAATAAGGCTGTTTGTTTTGGAAGAATTATCATGGAGATGTTAATTCTTCCCAAATTAATTGATATGTTTAATACAATTCCAATAACAATCCTATGGAATTTTTTTGGGAAAATTTCCCAAGATTCATAGTGTCATCTGGAAGAATAAGCAGGCAAAAACTTTAAAATAATTAAGAAGAGAGATGCTATATATAACAGCAAAATGTATTAGACACTATGATAAAGCACCAATGTATGAATGGATACGAGATAACATAGGGTCGTTGGGCGATAAATGCTAGTTATTATAGATAATAAATAATTTAATGGAAAAATGGTACTGCAGACCGATGAAGAATTAGGGAAGAAAAATCAATTTTGCTCTTCCCTTTGCATTTTACTTTAAAATATTAAACATATGAATTAGAGAAATAGATAGGTAAAATGTGGGGGGAGGGAACACCAAAACCAAAACTCTTAGCTTAAAATTCATTGTAAAAACCCAGGAAAGTAAAAAAAATCTCATAGGCTTTACAACACACTCTGAATGCTAAAAAAATTAGCGATTTGATTAACTAGTTAGCAATAAACTAGGAAAACTCTAAGCAGTGAATATGGCAAGAGGGTAACGTTCTTTAACTACAATGGGCTTCATTAGAAGAGACATACAAAAGGATGGAAACTGATAATTCACGAAGGAAAAATACAAATGTGAACCGTGTGGAAAATGTTCAGCTTCAATAATATGAAAATAAATGCAAATTAAAGCAATAATGAGATAGCATTTTCTCCATCCCCAGCATGCAAAGATTTTATTCCTATGTGAGGAGACTGAATGCGCACAGTTTCCAGAGCCTTCTCTCTCACGCTTCTCTCTCGTGCTGCCGTTGCCTTCCTGGATGCTAATTAGGCAACGCTGCTTAGAGCAAAAAGTTCTTGCTAGTGTTCTTTTCCTTTGATTCTGTTATTCTTTTCGGCATCTATCCTAAGGAAGTGATCAGAAATTTGCACAAACATCTCTGCCCTTTGTTTTCACCAGAGCATGATTTGTTTTAGTAGCAAAAAATGAAAAGCGCAAGCATAAATAAGAAACTAAAAATCAACTCACTACCCAGAATTGCCATTTGCTTCCATTCTTTCCATTCTCTTCTAGGCTGATATATTAAAAAATTAAAATCACATTTCCTGTCCTTTTATTTGGCATTCTATTGTGAACATCTCCTATGTTATTAAAACTCTTCATAAGAAATTGGTCATGTAAAACCTTTCGGAAAGCCATGGCTTTCTCCATCTCCTTTTTTTCTCTCTATTTTTGGACGGCCTGATTATTTCTATAATAGCATACAATATGTTTGCAATAAAACAGTAAGTTATTTTTCTGTTTAATGCTTTTAACTTCCGCGTGAAGTAATTCTTGAGGGGTAATGGTTCTGCTGAGGCGGGAATACAGCTGAGTCCTGATGATTTCTATGGACGATGCACCACAGCTTTCCAAGTTGTGCAGAAGTAAGACGTCACTTGGCATCAACTCGTATAGTATAGGGTGTTATATAACCGCCATCCGGGTCATTTCATGCAAAATTAGAATTGTATAGGAAATTGCTCTTCTGGGGCCCACCACTATACCACATAGTAAAAAAGTCATAGCCCATTAAATACGTTATATATGTTACAAGTCTCTTCCAAATGAAACCCTGGATGATAATAAGTGCAGTGGTACTTCCTCCAGATATTATTAGCTTTTGGGTATAAAGTAGATCTAAATACCACGTGGGAGTTGCCGGAAGCTAAAAGGAGCTAGAATCCTAGGTCATCCCTGGGTGTCTCTGTATCAGAAGGTCAAGGGTGCAGGGATTAGGAAGAATGTAACATCTGAATTGAAAAAGTAGAGGAAAACAGCTTCACAAACTCCTTTCAGAAAGTGTCTTTGTACCATACAGATTGAAGACACTGGGCACACAGATCCAAGGCAGCACAAAGAGACAGTGACATGCAAAAGAAGCTATGCTGGTCTCCATTTAAAAAACCAAAAGTTGGAAATAACTCCTAAAACTGTCTGGCTTTCAAACATAGCTGTCAACAGGGGGAAGTGTAATCATTTTGACATGTTTCCATTTCTTTGAAGACTCAACGTTTTAAATTTGGATTTAAATCTAAATGTTATGCTTCCTGGATTGTGAATATCCAATTTCACTTATATTTTTAGACTGAAACTTTAGAAGTAGATTCAACAGTTAAAAAATTTTTTTTCAGATACACAAAAGATATGCAGAATTTATTTCATTAAAATGGTCTCTTTAAAAAGTCTTTTTCAAGGGAAATGAACAAATCACTCAGAAATATCACTTAATCTATGGATTTTAGTCTTTCTCTGTTCATTTCTTGCAAGACCTTGACCTGCTAACCCAGGCCACAGAGATTACTTCCTCCTGACTCCTGCTGCCTCTTCTTTAATGAAGGTCATTGATGAATTCAGTGACAATGTAAGAAAGAAAGATGTTTTTGATAACACATACCAGAAAAATGTGAGTGGACCAAACCAAACCTCAACATCCCCAGTGCTTAGTGAGCTCCCCTTCTGACTCTTGCTGTAGCAAAAGCTTCCTGCAAAGAGAAGCCCATAAATCAATATTTTAAAGGAAATTATGGATAAATCAGCTTGCTTTGAAATCCTATTACATGCACAGGATTTGAATGATGATCGATTTTGGACCCAGATGCTACTAGAACTGGTGAGTCCTTGTGTTATTCACTCTGGATTTTAAAGACCCCGTTGAAATTTCCCATAATGATGTAATATTCATTTTTTATTTCTTTTTTTTAACACCAAGTACTTTTATTAGAAAAGAAAGTTATGAAATATCTTCATTCTTTCCTTATGAAATTAAAAATAAAAGACAGAACAAAGCCAAAAACAAATAGAAGAAAGTAATAAAAATCAGAAAACACAATCCCTTACCAAAATGCCAACATCATTTTTCATAAAGATTAACATTTTTATTCCTACATTTCTGTAAAAATACAAAAGACTCAGAATAGTTTAAACAACTTTGATAAAGGAGCAAAATTAGAGCTCCAACCCTCCCCAATCCCACGACTTATCACAAAGTTACACCAATCAATGCAAAACGGTATTGATACCAAGATAGACAAGCCACCAAGGTACCAATATGAAGTCCCAAAATAGACACTCACATAACAGACAATTGATTTCTGGCAAAGATGCAAAAGCAATTAAGTGGAAAAGGATTGTACCTTCAATAAATATAGTGGGATAACAGGATAGCCACATGCAAAAAACCCAAACCTTATAGCACATCAAAAATGTCTTAATGATGCAATATTCAATTAACCACTTAGGCTAAATAAAAGTCCTGTGACTACTTCTAAAAATTCTGGTCATGGGTAGATGGTAAAATTCTACACCCAACCTCCTTAACTGAAGGCAGCTATGAAACCTGTGCAGAGTTATGCCCCCGCTATCTGAAGACTCTGAGAACTAAACAGTAGCAAGTAGACTGAAGAAAAAGACCTAAATTTGATGACCAAGTGTCTTAGTCACTTTCATTTCTCTGGCACAATATACCTGGCAAGAACAACTTGAAGGAGGAAAGGTCTACCGTGGCTCATGGTTTCAGCTGATGGTTGGCTGGCTCCAAGTCAGAAATGAGAGGCAAAGGGCTTCACAGAGGACAGCTGAAGGAATCACAGAGGATGGGGAGCAGAAGGAGAAGGGAGGAGCCAGGGGCAAGACTCCACCCCTCCAGGCCACACCCCCAGCGACCACTTCCAGCTAGGCCCGGCTTCCTAACAGCATATTCAGCTCTGAACTCACAATGGACGAATCCACTGAATACAGTGCCCCATGACCCAGTCCCCTTCAACACACAGAAGACTTCAGGGGGACATTTCAGATCCAAACCAAAAGAAAATGCACTGTATTTCCCCACTAGTATCTCCAGGCCAGATGCAGTGTGGGGTGATACCTCCGGCAGGCATGGCCTGGGATGGGTGAGAGCTCCAGGAAGCCCTTCCTTCTGGTTCAGGGCTGGGGCAAGAGTAAGCTGACACGGAGGGACAGTTGGGGGAGCACAGTTCTTCATTTCTCCATTGTTTCATGTTCCACCTCACAGTAATCTGCAGGTGCCTCACAGCTCTGAGGGAAACAAGAACCTTACCTGGATCACAAGAGCCACTGTCTCCAGGAAGTGCCAACCCCTGATGCTTCCTACAGCTTCCTGTTCTCTCGTCACTTACACAGGGAAGCTGACACAGCCATGGAAAGGGACACAGAGTGATGCAAATAAGCTCACTGGTTGTAAGGATGGAAAAGGGGCCTGTTATAGTTTTACAGAGTGTTCCCTCAAAGGTTCATATGTAAAGACTTGGTCCCCAGGGTGGCAGTTATAGAAGGAGGTATATATCTTTAAGAGATGGAGCATAGGTTGGGAGTAGCAATACCTGTAATCCCAGTACTCTGAGAGGCTGAGGCAGGAGGATCACAAATTTGAGCCGAGTGTGGACAACTCAGTGACTTAGAAAGACTCTATTTCAAAAGACAAAAAATGAAAACAACAGCAAGGATAGGTCTCCGTGGGAAGGCCTTGGGTCCAGTCCCTAGTACTGCTCCCCCACCCCAAAGATGTGGACCCTAGTGGGAAGTCCACCTGGGGACAGTTCCTTGAAGGAGACTATGGGACCTTTGTCTCTCCTTGGCTTCTCTCTTCATGACCTAAGAGCTGGTCACTTGCTTTGGTACAGACACCTACCATGACATGCTCACCAGTCATGCTGATGCAGACAATGCAGATACCAGTTCTCTGACTCTTCAACACTGTGAGTGAGATAAAACTTTTGTTGTTGTTATTTGTTTTTTATCTAGTACCGGGGATCAAATTCATGACCTTGCGCTTGCCAGGCAGGCGCTTATGCCGCTGAGGTAAACTCCCGGCCAGCAAACCTTTTGTTTATATAGTTCTTGCCTTGGTCTTTCATCGGAGTCATGTGACACGGACTAAGAGTACCAAGGAATAGGAAAGTACCAGGGAGAACCCAGACACGGAAGTGTTTGTTCATGGGATGCTGTAACGCTGTCTCGGGATTCCTGCGCTCCTCTGCAAACTGCTCGTGCAGAAGTCTGAGGCTAAACAGTGTGGCATGAACCCTGAGGACAAGAAAGTAGGTAGATGCCTACACAGTGCCAGGAATGACTAACAGCTGGCACACGGGCAGTACAGATCTGAGTAAGGTTTATTTCAGAGGCTCTGAAAATGGAACAGATATTGGAACCACAACCCAAGGTTAGCTGGACAGGTCTTGCAGACTAAACCCCTCCAAGTCAATTCCCTGCTTAAACAAAAGCATCAGCGTTCTCCACAGGAGGCAGAGAAGTCCCCGTGTCTCCTAACACAATATTCCAAATGTCCAGATTACTGTACAAAATTATTCCACATAGGAAGAACCAGGAAACTTCAGTGTGCATGGCAAATACAGTCAGCATGCATTTTGATGTCAGTGACACATGTGTTGGAATTAATTTGAAAAGATTTGAGCAAAACCATGATGGAAATATGGCAGCAAGTGAAGGCAAATGCTCTTGAGGAACAGAGAGATAGAAAATCTCAGTGAAGAAATAGTGACATAAATATGAAAGTAATATGCACAAAGCACTAGAAGAAAATGAAACAATAGCCGCAACTCTATAGTTAGGTTCACTTAAAAAATCAAGAGGAGAAAAGTTAATCACGTCGAAGACAGATTAATAGAAATCATACTTTTTCCTCTACTTATGTGGTTAATGTCCCTATTACTAGAGTCACAAAAGCAGATAAGAAAGGCTGCAGAGAAGAAAATATTTTAAGAAATAATAACTGAAAGCCCCCAAACTTGTTTATAGAAATAAACTGATTCAATAAGTTCAAGGAACCCCAAACAGGATAAATATAAAGAAGTACATAGTTAGATACATCTTGACCAATGTGTTGAAAAATAAAGACAAAACACATCTTAACCAACATGTTGAAAATTAAGACAAAGAAAGAATTCTGGACAGCAGACAAGGAAAAATGAACCATTCCCAACAGTGAAGTAATGATTCCAATAACTGCAGATTTCTCATCATAAAATAGGACAGAAAGAATTAGAAAAACACTTTTAAGATGCCAACTGAAAAGAACTGTCAATCCTGGAATTCTACATCCTGTGAGGATAGCCGTCCAAAATGAAAGTAAAATAAAGATATTTTCAGATAACAGAAAAGCACAGAAATTCGTTCTCGAGGCTTGCTCTAGGAGACTTTAACAGATGTTCTTCAGAGAAACACAAAATGTTAGCAAAATGGAACTTAGAACATCAGACCTGGTCAATATCTGGGTAAATATAATAAATTATTGTCATCTCATTTTTCTCTATAAAACAAAAAGTGTACCAGTGGTGAGATTTTCAGTGTGGACAGATATGATAATAGCTATACTCCTACCAAGAGC
The DNA here is from genome assembly GCA_004027295.1 of Dolichotis patagonum. Taxonomy (NCBI): domain Eukaryota; kingdom Metazoa; phylum Chordata; class Mammalia; order Rodentia; family Caviidae; genus Dolichotis; species Dolichotis patagonum. The sequence continues at coordinate 269,450 of PVJX010000317.1, forward strand.
GACGAAGGAAATGGATGATTCTTAACACAAAACTCAGCCAAACAGGAAAGACACAACCTGAATAGGACTATTGAAGAAAATAGTCCTATCAGTTAGAAAATAACTAAATTTTTCCAAAAAATAAATTTTGAGGCCCAGATGGATTCCACGCTAAAAAATCTTATCAAACATTTGAGAAATTTTTTTTTCTTTAATGATAAATAATGCCAAGTCTACACAATTTCTTCTGGAAAATGTAACAGAAAGAAATACTTCTCGGCTAATTTGATGAGGCTAACATTATCTTTACACCAAATCCAAAGTCATTGCAAGAGAAAAAGAGCCAAATAGCTCTTGTAAACTTAGATACAAAGGGACAGCAAAAGATAGAGGCTATTTTTGGACATGATCCAGATATTCTGTTGACATGCGCATGTATGTGAATCAACACACATGTTAAAATCCACAGGCACACACTCAAAGGGGTCAATTGTATCAATTTTTAAAAATTACAACCAATGAGGTCTTCTAAGACCATACTTCTCAAATGCTGTTAAATGGCCAGTTTTAGTGTCTGCAGAACCACACAACAGTCTTCCAAAGGGTTGCAGCTTGTGATCAAGAAATGGGAAAGCACTTGGGATTCTCTAGGACAAGTTTTCCTCTCTCGAAAAAGACAGCCACCTGGTTTTGGATGTTGTTCTGTAGCAATGTGCTATGTGGCAGCCATTTTGCACCCATGAGGCATGCTAAGGAAAACATGAAGTTGCTGATCTAGGATTCTGACGTCATAAAACCCTATCAGCCATCCAGAAACTCATCCTACTTCCAGACTCACCACAAGAGGTCATAAAGACACATTGACCCATGTACTGGTGATTGAAAGAGCTTAACTTGGGTAATATCTAAGTGTACATTGCAACTATTCTGTATAGGTTTTATGGAAGCATCAGATATAAGCCTTTTGTAATAGGAAATAAAAATTGTTTTCTCTATAAAGATTCTACGGGCCCTTCAAGGTGCAGCTGAACTCAAAATCAATTAGACAGTGGGTAACTAATCATATTAAGCAAACACATTTTGTTAGCCAGACAGACAACTCCAGACCTCTCTTTTGGATCTCAGAATTCATCCAGGTAGGTGAGGAAGAGTTTTGCAGCCAAGATTAGCCAAGCTAATCTTGACAAGCTAGGATGATGCTATCCCATTGAAAATGCTGTATTTCGCAATGAGTAAATTATTTTAATATGCACGTGGATACTTGTCAATTCCTGGTGTCAAATCTCCCAAGGTGGTCTTTTTCATTCTGCATGATGCAGGACTCCAAGCTACCCAGTGACTTCTCACTCAGACATAAAAACCAATCTCCAGTTAATCTTTAGGAGAAAAAAAAAATCTGGGTCCTAGTCTCTGATTCCACAACCACTTCTGGGCAAAAATACAACTGCTTTAGATTTCAGCACAAACAGATACCAGGATATTAAATTCTGAGGGCTTAGCTGAGTATGGTGTGGCAGCATCCACCTATAATCCCAGCATTTTGGGAGGCTGAGGCAGGAAGATTGCAAATTCAAGCCCAGTTCAGGGAACTTAGCAACTTACTGAGACCCCAACTCAAAAATTAAAGAGATGAAAAAAGGGAATGAGGACACAGCTCAGTGTAAAGGCCCTAGATTCAACCATTAGTGCAGCAAAATGAATGAACAAGTGAATGAGTGAATAAATGGATGAACAAATGAGAGTCTTCATGTGTCCACTGCATCCCTTACCTTCCAGCAAACTGTCTTCCCGGGCGTAGCTTCCATCCCGGGATGCATTCTGGGTTTTTGTTTTTTAATTAAATTTACTGGTACCTTTTTGGTATACATAATGATCATACTCAGTGTAGGGAATTTGTACCTGCACATGATACACCTTGATTCTTTTTTTTCCTTATCCCCTCCCCTCCCTCCAACCCTTCTTTTCCTCCTTATTTATAAAAGCTTTGTTTCCATTTTTCCCTTCTTTTTTCGTCATTTTTCTTTCTGTTTCCCTTCCTTCCTTTCTCCAGCTCCCTTCCCTAGTTCTCGCTCCCATTTGAACATTTTCTTCCTATTATACATTTTGGTCCTCATTTACATTTTTGGTTTCTCACACTAGAGACACAATGCAGCATTTACGCACATGTGTCTGATTTACTTCACTTACAAGTAAATGCATCCAGGAACATGGTAATTCTTCCTCAGCACAATCATCTTTCAAATATAAAGGGGCAACCTGAAGTATTTGAAGATAACTATGGTGTCCTCATGTTGGCACTATAAACCAAACATTCCTAATCCAACCATAATTTATTACATTAAGTTGCTCTAAGGCATCTGTGATCACTAACTGTCACATGTCAACTTGAGTGAGCACTGCTTAGCATATAAGTAAAGTTGTGGGTGTGTCTGTAGATAACTCACACTTAGGCTACAAACTGAGGGAGGAAGACCCATCCCGGATACCGGTGGGACCAACCAATAGGCTTATAGCCTGGATGACTAAAAGGTAAAGGAGAAGGAAAGGTGCCCATTTTGGAAGAGCTCCAGTCTTTGGCACCACCTTTGGGCATCGGTCTCCAGCTTCTTCAGCCTTCAAGCACAGACACACATGGGCACCTCTACAGTGAGCTTCCAGGCCTTTGCCCTTAAACTGCTACTGAGGCCTCCGGTGTGCAGACAGCCATTGTGGTTTTTTGCTTCTCTGATTCCACAGCCACTGTGGGCTCTTCTACCTCTGATCCTGCAGCCAGCCCTTGTGGACCCTTCCACTTCTAATTCTGTGCTCCTTCCTTGTAAGTCCCCTTGCATAACTGTACATTTATTTCCAATTTACTGTGTTTCTCCAGAGAACCCTAACTAGTACAGGATCTCAAGGTCAAGGAGACCAAAACCCATAATTGACCTGTGGCCTACACAGCCAGACAGAGTGCAGATAATTCCTTCTCTTGCTGTGACGCAGCACTTCTGGTGTGCAAAAGTAAATTCACATTGCTGATGGCTTCCCTCACCCTGTGGATCCACATCACACCTGGTGCCACTCATCTGCACTTGTGCTGGAAAGTCACCCCTCTTGTCACGCTTTTCTTCTCCTATTCTTGGGTAGTTGGTTATTTGGAGAAGCCAGTGCAGGTCCCCACTATTGTTTCTGCTAAATCTCATCTTGTTGGAATCAGACTAAATGTTTGAGTCTGTCAAGGGCTTTTTGGATGCTAATTCCATTATACACCAGCTTCTACAAATTACTGCTGAAATATTGGAACAAAACAAAGTCGAGGACAAATCCCTGCGGCATGCTCCTGGAAGCCTTCCCTTGGGTATAGCAAATGTCAACCCTATATGGGTACATATGCCTTTGTAAAGAGACCCTGTATCTGTGATTTTTAACAAGGATTCAAATCTTTTTTCTTTCTTTCTTTCTTTTTTTTTTTTTTTTGAGACAAGGTTTTACTATGCAGTTCAGGCTGGCTTGAGCTCACTTTGTAGCAGCCCCCCCCCCAGCCTTAAACTTGAAGCGATCTTCCTGTCTCACTCCCTCAGGTGCTGTGATTACAGGTATGCACCACCACACCCAGTAGATTCAAATCTTCAATAGAAACAATACAAAAAATTATGACGGGGCTGGGGATTTAGCTCAGTGACTCAAGCATTTGCCTGGTAAGTGTCAGGTCGAGAGTTTGATCCCCAGTACAAAAAAAAATGGAACTATATACAATTTAACATCTGCAAAATCTAGTGAAAGTATCAGAAGGTCAGCAAAGGACAACTTTTGAGGACTCCCTCCTCTGGGATATTGGCTTTTACTGGGAGTATGATGACTCCTAGAAGGATTGTAAAGAATCTATGGGCATCGCACATGGGCAATGGACAGGAGTAGAAGGTCTTGGTTTCTGAGGAGTTCAGGTTCAAGGTTATCTAGGCACCTGTTTCGGACAGGTCCAGCCACCAGATGGAAGACTGAGGAGGCATGTCAACATCAGGTCAGTATAAACATTACCCACCCGAACAGCAGTGTTGCTATTAGTTTATATCTTGTGAGTATTAATTATTGATTATGACTATTCTGAGAAATTTGAACACATTATCCATTATCAAGTAGACATTATTTTACCTCCTAATTTACAGGTAGGAAAATGGGACATAGAGCAGTTAAGAGCTCCCCTGATTAGGGAACTAGGAAACTGCAAACATACATACTACTCCCCAGGTAGGGCTGGTATGAAATTGAAGAAGAGGTTCCATCCATGTTTTTGGAGGAGTGATGGAAAGACAGGACTACAGAGGCAGAAATTCACGCAGAGGCTGACCTGACATCTACAGAGCTGAAATGGGTCCTGAATAAATTCTCTAGGCCTCTCTCAAGGCTGCAGAATACTAAGAGAGGAAAATTTTATAGAGTACCATTAAAATTCTACATCTGCAAAATGGTACAGGTGAATCGGTCAATAAATTACATGAAGCTACTTTGCTAGGGAGGAGTCCACAGGAGCTGGCTGCAGGCTTCTGCCATGTACCTGCAGCAGCTCTCTGTATAAATGGACCCTTGTCCAGTGCAACCTCCAGCCACCTGCAGCCGTGTCCTGTACCTGCAGAGGGACAGATCCAAGCCAGGGGTCAAGGGCAAGGAAAGCCAAACAATTTTATCTCATCTCATGAACTTTGTGGGATATTTTAATCTTGCACAAGTTAATTCCTCCATCCGTCTCTGCTTCTAGGAGCTCCGAGTATTAGTCATTGTTTATACATGTCTGGCTCCCCTACTAGACAATGAGTTAAACGAGACTAATTTAGTACTCTCATTATCACCCACCAATTTGTGTCCACATGTTCACACATAAATATTAATAAAGCTCATAATAAAGTTTTAGGCTAAAGGTAGATGTAAGGAAGTTCTAGTATCTTGTGCCTAAAATTTGTCCTGCATACACACCTCACTGGAGCCCAGAGGTATAGAATATGATGGAATGAAGGAATCCCAAAAAAGGGAAGAAATAGGCACATTAACAGTTCTCAAGAGTAGAAGCAGCTTGGTTCAAATTGCAGTGGAATTCAGAACCATTGCTGAATATAAGAAAAGTCCTTGCCCATCAAGGACAATGACACTTGTCACTCAGAGTGGAAGGATGTCACTACACAAAAAGAGGGCAGGTGAGGCTGAGGAGAGCCTGGAGACACCAGCATTGAGTTTCAGACATCTGGGCACCTCTCCAGTTGTCAGAAGTGCCTGACTGAGAGTGGGACATCTGCCAAGGGTCCCTCCAAAGAGCCATTTGCCTCGGTCATTGGCTGTAATAAGTGACACCCTGTATTAGTTTCCTGAGGCAAGTGAAACAAATGATCACACCTTTGATGGCTGCTATGATTTGGATCTGAAATGTCCCTCAAAGTTCATGTGCAAAAGACTTGTTGCCAACTGAGGACTTGTTTAGGGAAAGTGATTGGATCTCATGACTTTATCCAGTGGATTAAACCATCAATGAGATTAAAATGTGATGGCATTTTGGGAAGGTGATGAAAAGAAGAGGTGGGGCCCGGCTGGAGGGAGTGTGTCACGGAGGTGTGGCCTTTAGGACTATATATGGTTCCTGGTCCCTTCTTCTTCCTCTCTTTGCTTTGTGGGCGCCACAAGGTAAGGAACTGTGTATCAACGTCAGTGTGCCTCATCGGGGATCTAACACATTGGAGCTGGGCAACCATGTGCGGAATCTTTGAAACTATGAGCCAGAATAAACCTAATGTCAGTCAGCTTTTCTACTGCTGAAACACAACATACAAGCCCTACGATTTAAAGGAAGAAAGGTTTAATTTAATTCAGGGTTCAAGAGGTTCAGTACATGGTCCCTGCTCAGCAGGCTCCAAGGCAGAAACATTATAGCACAAGGGCAAGATGGGACAAAGCTATTTAGAACATGGTGGTTAGGAAGTAGAGTATAGGAACATGTTAGAGAAAAAGGGACCAGGGACCATATACATTTTCCAAGGTCACATGTCCACAGCACACCCAGACATGCTCAAAAGTATGCTTTACTAGTTTGCTAGGCATTTCTTAATCCCATGAATCACGATTAATAGTCACATACATCTCCTTATTTAAGTTGTTTTTCTTGGATATTTGGTCATAGCAGTGAAACACTGACTAATACAGTAGCAAAACGTAAAAAATGAAAATACTAAATGAAAGCAACATTAATTCTCTCACATCTCTGGAGATCAAAAATCTGAAGTCAATATCACTGGGTCTAAATAATGAGCACTTCCGCAGGCTCTAGTGGAGAAACCATTCTTGGCCTTTCAAGCTCCCGGTGTCTGCCTCTGTGCCTCGGTTTGTGGCTATTTCACTGCAAATTACTGGCCTCTGTATTCACATGGCCTTCTCTTCTGCGTGTGTCAGTTCTCCTTCTTAGAAGGATAGTTTAATCACATTTAGGGGCTACCTTGATAATCTGAAATAATCTCCCCAACTCAAGATCCTTAATGCAACTATATCTGCAAAGACTTTTCCCAAAGAATGTGACATTCATGCATTCCAAGGTTGGAACATGGTATCTTTGGGAGGTCACTTTGCAGCCCTCCTGCTTCCCTGTCCCCTGAAATGCTACAATACCATGGTTTATACACTCAGTACAGGTAAAGTGAGGTACGGTACGAATGATAGAATGAGAACAAAAAAGTCAGCAACAGGACTGCAAGCCTTTGAGGATACACAGAGGCCACGCTGGGAATGTCCCCTCCCATAAAGGTAGAATCTGCCCCCACGCCCTACGACAGTCCTGACACCTGAATGTCAGGATGTCAATCCTGCCTGACATCTTCAGGCAACTTCACTGGCCTTCATTAATCCTGTTCTCCCTTACACTTACCCTCTCACTGTTGTAGGAAAAACGTTGTCACAAAACAGTCTTTGGCAGGGCCAGCTCTGTCAGTCACCTATACAGCACCTGTACCAGGCAAAAGGTGAAAAGGAGGTGCTGGGCAGAATGCAGAACAGTTACCCCTTGCTCATCTTTTTTTCTCCCACAGTTTGAGAAAAAGAAAAAAGAAAAACTTGCACCAGGTCATCAGTTTTTGCATGCTTCATCTGGACTCTGGGCCAGAAAATGTAAAGCATATTCTGGGACAGAATATTTGTCCAGCAGCCTTTGACCTGACTTACCCGTCTGGCTCTACCCAGCCCTGTGTTCCATTTTTTATGGAAGCCTCAATGATCCAGGCTCTCCTCCCTGATGGCATCCCCAAATATTAGATACATTCTATGTGCTTTTCACAGCTACTTAGGATCATGAATCTGCCCAGACTGCTTTGGAATACATTCTTTTATCCTACTTCTTTCCTCTTTAAGGGGTATGACTTCCCTGAGATTATTAGGGCTCTAGAAAGTTAGACCTACTTGTTTATATCCAAAATGTCTCATTCAAGACCAAAGGGGCCATGAGCTATCAAGTTCTTAAATCTGATCTATAATCCTGGGTCCACAGTCACACTATTACAGACTCATCTGGTCCTTGGTGTCAGTATCTGAGGACCAAACTTGCTGAATGCGTCACAAAGGTTTCCTCCCCTGCCTGTGGCTGTTTCTTAGGTCTTGCTAGAAGTTTGCTTTGTGAAGGTTGCTGTAGAATAAAACAAAATAGTTTCCAGTACCAAAGTTGGTTAAGCTCACCCAAAAGGTAAAGCAGAAGTAGGAGAAGGTGGCTCTAGTCAGGAGTGCTAGGATCCATCTCTTCACCAAGACCCTTTGCCAGAATCTGTCTGATAGCACTATTTTCCAGCACTAGACTCTCAAAGGCTTGCAACTTCAAGCGAGAGACTGGGTGGTAATTTTTTTATTAATTCTAGTCCATTTAAGTTTAGTACAATGGCAGCTACCCATTCTCTATTCCCAATGTCCCGTTCCTGAAGCAGCCTGTATGCAGCTTGTGGGAACCAGACTGGTCATAAAAGGACCTGGTCCTCCAAATACAGGGGTGCTGTGCTCTTGTTACTGGGTCAGGACGTCTCATACAGATTCTTAAAATTTTGAACATAGAATTGATCAGGATATGGGAAAGAAGCAGCAAGATCAAAGATCTATTTGAAAATTGATAGTACACTCCCCTGGATGGCAGTGGGCCAGTGCGACTACATGGTCACAAGGGTGCTTGGTGCTGCAGGTTTTAAACTTTAGGGTTTGGGTGGGATCAAGGGCTCGATCTGAGGTTTGATTCCTGTCAGTGAGTGTCTTGACTGGGCTCTTCTGTCAAGCGGTGGAGTTTGTGATCTTTTATAGTCCTGGGAGGAATTGTGATGGCATCCAAGCCCATAGCGAGGCATAGGGGTTGTCAAATCACCATAGTCAATGACATTGTTATTAGAGTTGGGTCACCCAAGGGTTGCTGGACATCACTGGGCACATGCCTGGAGACTTCAACCATTGCATTTAGACCCGGATATCCTGGTTGTGGGCTAATATTTAAATCAAAAGGTAGGTCTAGTCCCAGGAAGTGGGCTCCAAGGTGGCTTCCCCTCTTTCTCCGGCCATGTCCTCAGCTACTTCCAGCCTTACTCTGATCATTGATTCCTGCTTCTGATCATGGCGGTACAGACTTAAGAGGCAAGGGCCTTGTCTTTGTGCCTCCACCATGATTGCAAGTCCTTTCCCTCCAGCTGAAATGACTTCTGGGAATTCAGAGGACAAGCACCACTGTACTCCCCCTTTAATTTTCTCTTTCTCATTTTGGAAGCCAGATATTAAAGACAATGACACTCAAAAATCACACTTACAGGAGACATCAGAAAGTGATTGCATGTATCCAGGAAAAGGTGAAGGCTCAGAGAAGCCTGGAGAAGACCTTAACCATACACGGCAGAAGGATCACCGGCTCACCCCAGTGATTCTCGGCAGCCCATCTGCCCCTGCCAAAATGGATCAGCAAAGCTATGCATTTTCTAGGACGCATGCCATCACATTGAGTGCCCTGACAACTGACTTGCCAAGACCACAGACACTCATTTATTCCATCAATCAACCAATGTTTACAGAATACCTCCCCTGAGCAGGAGGTGCTGTCCTGAGAGCCTGAGGAGTCAAGCATAAACTGGAGTAGTTCACACCTGGAAGGAAGTCCACTGCCTCATGGGACAAGCTCTACAAATAAACAGATGTAAAATAGTTATCAATAAATGCTATGAAAATGAAAAAAAAAAAAAAGAGGCATTACTTCCAGCCAGGTCAGAAAGGATTCTACAGAGCTTCAGAGAGGAGGAAGCATCTGAAGAGGCAAACTCACAGAGAGGAAAGGAAGGGGCTTTGGCTTGGGGTGACAGGTGTATAAGGGACTGTCATGGTTTATGTCAGTGGCCCCCAAGCCTCATGCAGTTATAGACTCAACCAAATCTAGTGTTTGTGATTGGTTCATTGTCTAGTGCTCAGATTGATGGTGTGAGTGTTTCACTAGTCCAGGTGTGGAGCCATTGTAACAGCAGGGAAGAAGGCGTGTTTTTCTCTTTTGCTTTCACTTTTGCTGTTTGTAGCAACCATGAATGGCTGTCCTGTGCATACCACGCTGCCTTGGAGACAAGGGAGTATGCACTGAAACCACCAAGAAGCGTAGGAAATAAACCTTTCTTTCCCTAACTTTGGGCATCAGGTATTTTGTCTCCACAACGAGTAAAAAGTAACTAAGACAGGGATCCTAGAAAAAAAATAGAAAACACATGACATAGACAGACAGATATGGATGGGTGTGTGGATGGATGGATGGATGGATGGATGGATAGATGGATAGATAAGACAAATAGATGAACGGATCAATAGGTAAATAGTTGAATGGAGGGAGGGGGAAAGGGATATGGAGAGCAGACAGATAGCGACAGAGAGACAGAAACAGAGCCAGAGCCAGCTCTTGGTATCTGTAAGGAATTGGCTTCAAGACCTTCCCATTCCCACTCCCCCAACCCACAAACACTAAAATCCATGGATGCTCAAATCCCTTAAATATTTTCATGTATCCTACACACATTCCCCTGTGTACTTCAAAGCATCTTTAGATTATTTTTAATACCTAATACAATAAAAATCATTGAATCCTACATCATTTAGGGAATAATTGCAAGAAGATTATCCAAGCATGTTGAGTACAGAGGTATTTTTCCCTAAATGTTTTCAATATGCACTTGGTTGAATCCTTGGTTGTACAGTTCACAGATCCACAGATGCCAAGGGTTTACCATATGGTGAGGCAGGGGGTCACATGAATATAGAAGCTGAAGGTCCTCAGATCTACAGTCCATCAGCTGGAGACCCAGGAAAGCTGGGCTGGAATATTTCCAGTCCAAAGGAAAGTCAGCAGGTTCAAGACCCACGTCAAGCCAAAGTTTGAGTTTGCTTCTAAAGTTAGGAAAAGACCAGTGTTCCTGCTCAAGCAGGCAGGCAGGAAGAAGTCTCTGACTTAGAGGAGGCTCAGGTTTTTGTTCTGTTCAGGCCTTCAAGTGATTGGATGTGTCACACCCTCTTTGAGACCAGCAATCTGCTCTACTGGGTCTTCATATTTAAATGTCAGTTGCAGACAAAAAAAAAAATGCCCTCACAGATGCACCTAGCATAACATTTGACCCAGCATCTAGGTACCCTGTAGCACATAAAATTAATTCATAAGCAGAAATGCAAATAGGCTAGAGAAAGGGAAAAGTACACACTGTAAGCATCCTACACTTTAGTTTGAGCTTTGCTATTTTATTGCAGTTCTCTGTCTGCCTGCCCACACTGTGTCTTTGTAGTCTGCAGCCCATCTTGAAGGTAAAGGGCTATAGAGAATGCACTCAGTTAACGCTGGGTCGGGGTTCGTGCTCCCCCTGTAGCCCTGTGTTGGCGCCACAGCCTCATCCAAGCTCATCCCTGGCCCAACAGCCTGAGTTTCTTCACACTCCCTGGACATTGGTAGGATCTCCGTCCGGTTTGCTTTTTCTGTTAATGGTTTTGTCCAGCCCTAAATCCAGAGCCTCTCTGTATTATCCTGTAAGCATCAGGCAGCAAGAGGTGAGATTCCCTAGATAGAGACATATTTAGATGGAGGAAAGAGTATAAATCTGAGGAGGGGAAAGTACCTCAAGGAGCAGACTATAGAGGACCATTGGGAACACAGGACACACGTACTGATGGCCAGATGAGGTCATGTAGAGGGTGGGTGTCAGGAAGAGATGTAACAAAGGCCAGTGCAGATAAGGCCACTTCATTCACTCCATAAATATTTCAGCACCACCCATGAAATGCCAGGCTTTGCTCTAAGCTAATACATAAGCAAGCTCTGTGAAAATCTCCAGGGATGAAAAGCTTAAGGTGGCTGATGGCCTCACTTTAAAAAGTGGAACTGTGGTAGCACTGGCACCAGAACAAGGCAAAGACGTTTGTTCTGAGCTGTTTCTAGCCAGCTGTCACCTGCATCTCAGGATGGCGGGGAAATGGCCTCCAACAGCTGTTCCCACGGGCTGTTTGCTGTCCCTTGGAAAGTCCTTACCTGCAAAGCTGGAACCATTGCTAGATTGGGCAAAAAGAGTCTCCAAGAAGGTCACTGGAGCTATAACTGCTGGCACATGTCTGTAATCTCAGCACTCTGGGAAACTGAGGCACAAGGAGCCCAAGTTCAAGTCTAACTTGGACAAACTAAGACTGTCTCAAAAAAAAAGGAGGAGAGGCCTTGGGATGTAGCTCAGTGTAATGACCCTGGGTTCAGTCTCTTGTACTACACACACACACACACACACACACGCACACATGCACATACATTGGGCCATGGCCCCACACTAGATAGACGCAGAGACCAATCAAGAACACAATGCCAAGATCTCCCATCTTCTGTCTTTTTCTCTTTCTCCCTATCCCAGCTCTATCTCTACCCAAAAGAAATCCTGTCTCTGATGAATAAAATCTGTAGGGTGTGTGTGTGTGTGTGTGTGTGTGTGTGTGTGGTTGCACACCAGGACCTCAACAGGCATGTGACCAAGGGGACAAGTGTCACTGTTGAAAAGATGCACACCTGCAGTGTTTGCACCTGACCACCTTGTTCCAGAGACAGTGAGGAAACCAAAGCCACAGAGCTTTGCAGATTCTTCAGCAAAATGTTTTCCCTCAACTACTCAGTATCTGGAAACTGTCACTTACACACTATTAAACTTGACGCTCCTGTCCTCTAAAATATTCCTTACTTGTCAGGCACTGGTGGAGAAGTGCAAGGCTTCTACAGTTTCCAAAATGAAGTTGTGCTGGGTCCCAGGTCTCCGTCTGGAAGGTACAGTTGCCATGGCAATGCCAACTAATGAATAAGTATGTAAATGAGCAAAGAATCTATTCATCATTTCCAGTTATTCTAAGTGCTTTGCCCTTTCTGAGGCCTGTAGGGTGGGGGGGTGGGATGTTAGAAAAAGCATATGTTTGGTAAAATTTCGGTTCAATGTTTATTTTCAGAGCACACTATGAAAAATGATTATTTCTGTGGCATCTACATAAAATGCCTTTCTCTGCAGATACTCTGGCAAGAAAAGTGGGGTTAAACAAAAAATACACAGAACCAGCCACTTGCACCCGGTTCCTGGGGGAGCATCGCAGGAAATGTTTATTTCACAAGCAATGAGCCCAAACATTGCCTACTCGGGGAGTTTGAGCCTTAAGTGAGGACTGAGACATTCCTAAGCTATCTGGCAGCAGGCTGGCAATGCCTGATTTGTCCTCCCCTGATTCCTAATTAAAATGACCATGAAAACCCATAAGCTAACAAAAATTGGCAAAGGCCACTTACAGGGAGAACAAGTGAAACCAGAGCTCACAGTGTCGCACGAAGACATTGCTTTAGAGATGGCCTCAGAATGACAAGCCTATCATCCAAATGAGAATTCTGCACTGGCGGCCAGGGCTGGACAGCAAACGGGCCCTCTCGGATGCGTTTTCTGTGGTTGCTTCGGTCTTTGTTGTGCAGATGGACCTCGGGTGATACACTGAATTTCTCAGCGCAGCCCTGTCCTCAACTGGAAATTGCGAATGAAAGGCCCTCCTTCGTAGAGCTGTTGTGCAGATTAAATGAATTAGGACAGCCAAAGAGTGTCTCCCCACTCCTTACAGCTGCAGGGTTGGTGACAGGGAGAGAGTGAGAAAGAGACCAAAGACGGGAGCACTTGGCGGTGTGTTCTCAGCTTGTCTCTGCCTCGGACTGGTCTGGAATTCTGGTCCAATTTTGTAGGTTTGTAGGTGGGTAGATAACTAGGGATAGAACCCAAGGCATCACGTTGAGCTACATCCCCAGCCTCTTTCCTCGTTTCTTGAGACAGGGTTTGCCCAAAATTCCCCTGAGCTCCATACTGGCAAGGATTTTATTGGTATGTATTATCTGTGGATCTACAAGGTGTGATCAAAGCATGTTCATAGTAAAAGACACATTGCCATGAACCCCCTCCCCAGTACTCCATCTATTCCATCATTCTTGCTGCTTTCTGCAGCAGTTCTGGGAGTCCTTTTTCGTGAGCGTCTTTATGAAGTGTGATAAAAGTATAGCGAATGCTGCTTTTGAGCACCACCCAACAGAAAGGCAGGCTGTAAAACATGATGCTGAGGGGCCAGTGGCGTAAGCACCTGCCTGGCAAGTGCAAGGTCATGAATTCGATCCCTGGTACCATCAAAAAGAAAAAAACCCACGATGTTATGTACTCATCCTCTTTATTTGCTGAATCTACCACCATGGGTCTTCTGGCTCTGCCCCAAAGTCAAAATGACCATGAAAGGGAAAAGTTTTGAATCAATTCATGACATCAAGGCAGCTAGCGCAGTGCAACTGAAGATACTCACAAAAGAGGACTTTCACAACTGCTTCAGAAAGGGGCAAGAATGATGGGATGAGAGTGTTTGAAACGAGGGGGAGAGTTTTGAGGGAGATTCACGGTAATGTATCTTCTATCATAATAGTTTAAAAAATTAAATATTCACTCTATTTTTCAGTCACACTTGGTGTAACAATCAGATCAGAGTAAAGGGCGTATCTATCCCCTTAGATATGTATCATTTGAGTTGAGGACAGTCACAAACTCTTTCTAGAATTTTACAGTATTCAATGAATTGTCAAGCACAGTCACATCAGAGGTCACTTCTCAACCCAGCCACATCCCAGTACTGCTGACCATCCCCCCTCCCCTCCCCTCCCCACTCCCCAAAACTCTTCTGCTCCTCACTTCTACTGCCTTTTAGCTTCAGCCTCGTTTTCAGTAGCTGCACCCGGTGGCCACAGTATATTTCAAATTCAAGTCGTCCCAGCTTCAGAGCAGTCTCTTCCCGCCCCAGGGCCACCCCACGGTCCCTGATGGAAGGCATGGAGGTAGCGGGTGAAGATGAGGTAGGGCAGTAGAGCTGGGAGATGCCTCTCTGAGGTCTAGGGTGAGGGGCCCCGGAGCACCAGCACCCATTCTTCAAGGACAAGAGACCGTGGTGGAATGAAGCAAGCACTCCTGAGAACCCAGAACCCAGAAACTCTACCCGAAATAGGACCAAAGATAACTTCCCAGGGACCAAAGAGCAGGCCTGGTCAGAAGGTGTGGCAGCTCCACCACAAAGCCTGAAAATGATCTGCAAAATCTTATGCTCTTATCACATGCCCCAGGGAACACAAAGTGCTAATACCATGCCCCAAGTCCTGTATTATTATTATTATTAACAATCATTATTTCAATGACACCTATTTATAGGGTATAGTGCAATAATTTGACACATGCATGGAATGTATAATGGTCAAATCAGGGTCATTAGTGTTTCCATCTCCTAAAATTTTTTATTTTTTTATTAACATCCAATTATTGTACATATTGATGAGTTATGTTCTCAAATTTCAATACATTCATATATAATATGCAATGATGATGACTAATATTGCCATGGATTTAATATAACATTGAATATTACTCAGCCACATCACTCAGACATTTGCAGCAGAATGGGTGGAACTGAAGATTATGTTAGATGAGCTAAGTCCGACACATAAAGACAAACACCACATGTTTTTGCTCATAGCAGGCTACTCAAAAGTCATCTAAAAGTAGAACAGTCCTTGCCAGAGGCCGGAAAGGCTGGGGATGGTAGGGGACACAGAGATTGGATAATCAGTACAAGAACATATTAAGTTCTAGGGTTCTACAGCACAGTGAGGTGATCACAGTTCACAGGGTACAATGTCATTCATATTGTATGAATAATAAGGACAGAGGTGTTCAAAGGCCCTCAAGGTCTTTGATGTCATTCTGAACCAAATCCTACTAAAAGAGTAAAGAACTACTAACCAGCTCTAGTGGTTTGCCTGGGGTCTATGCACTGACACCCCTGCTGAGATGTAATGCTCCTTAGAGACATGAAGAAATGGGACCAGGTGAGACATGCAAGAGGCAACCAGCACTCTGCCCATTAATGTGTTTAATGGATTTCTGGGTAAATGGTTTATCTCTAGAGTGGGGTGGCTATAAAAGCCAGCCTGGTGAGACTGCTGGCACTCTTCCTGTTCCTGTGTGATTCCCTGTACCTCAGGACAGCATGAAGACCATTACCAGATACGGTCTTTGATCTTGGACTACAGCCAGGGCCAAGATAAACTACAGTGCTTTACAGATGACCAAACCCAGGGTATTCAGTTATTAGCAATGTGAAACAAGAAAAAATACAGAATCCAGACTCCAGTGCTGAGCAGGAGGGTCCTGCCACTTCTAATCAAAATTCATAAGAAGCATCAAGAAAGTGGGGCAGAGAGTCAGAAAGTCTACAGAAGCAGACTTAAGAGATGTTGTAATTATTAGACATCAAAATGACTACAATAACTATAGTAAGGGGCCTAGTGGGAAAGACAGAAATTTTGAGCAAATAGGAGATTTCCCCAGATATGGAAACTACAAAAAAGACAAAAATACAATACACAATTGAAAAATTATTAGATGGACTTAAAAGCCTACTGGATACTGCAAGCGGCCCATAAAGTTACACAGTGAAACACAAGTAAGCAAAAGGAACGGAGAGAAAAATAGCACACAGAATGTAAGATCAGGGAACTCAAACCATTGCACAAGTGTAGAATTAGATTGCCGGAAAAAGAAGGAATAAAAAAGAAATACACAAAGAGATAATACCTGAGAAATTCCTAAATAAATAAAAGATGTTAATTAATAGACCAAAGAAGCTTGAGGCACAGGAAACACAATGAATATGTGATACAATCAAAAACTACAGTGAATACGTAAGTTAAGAACATTTCTTACAGTAAATGACACATTGCCATTGATCTTTCTTACCCCATTGTTCTTGCCACTTTCTGATGAGGTTTGGAAAGTCCTCTTTCATCAGTACCTTTAGTTGCACTGCTGTAGCTATGTCAGTAAATCTGTTGAAAATGTTTCATGGTCATTTTGATTTGCAGGAAGAGCTAGAAGTCAGATGACACCAGATCTGGTGAATAAGGTGGACGAGGACACACCTTAATGCTCTCCCGAGCCTGCCTCTGCCCTGGATGGCACTCGGCAGGATTCAGTCTATTTTTGACCATGACTAGTAAAGACCCTCAAGAAAGAGGACTTCCAGAACTGCTTCAAAACATGGGAAGAACAATGGGATAAGTGTGTTTGAATCAAGGAGGAGTCTTTGAAGGGTGATTTAGCGCAATATGTGTTTAATTGTGATAAATTTTTAAAAAACCAAACATTCATTATATTTTGGTCACACTGCAAACAAAGAGATCCATACATCCACATAGCACAAAATGCCAAATATTTGCAAAACACCAGCTAGTGAAAAAGATAATTATTTCTACCTTTTTTTCTGTTTTGCTTTTTTTCTCTAAGTAAAAAAAAAAAATTTTTTTTTTTAATATTTTTGGATGCTTCATCAGAAAAGACAAAGGACAGAAGATAAAATTATACTTTTAAAATACAATGGTATCTCAGTTCATGGATGTTTCTGTTTGTGAACAATTTGGTTTGCAAACAAAAGTGTTTGGCAAAATTTTTCTGTTGCTGGTAAACTCTACATCAGGTGAGAAACATGACTGTGGCCATCTTTCCTGCACAAACACAAATGTGACCATCTTCCAAAGCCACAGAACAAATTAAGTTCATGAACCGAGGTACCACTGTACTCATAGAAAATATTATGAACCTACAATATTCCATCTTTACAAATCCCTTAGAAAATGAAGGCAAAATAAAAACATGTTTTTCAAAGAGATGCCTGTACATCAGTGTTTACTCCTGAGTTACTTACAATAGCCAACAGTTAGAAATAAACTAGGTGGGAGGAAGTCCAAAGATGGCGGACCAGTAGGTAGCAGGAGAGGGACCCTCTCTGAGAGAGACAGATCAAATGCCAGAATACAACACCCTGGAGAGACCCAAACAGAGAGAGATGGACTCTCACAACCCAGGAAGAAACTAAAGTGCAAAAAACCGCTCAAATATGAGGTCCTGGGGCTACCATTAGAGAAGCTAAGATCAGTGAGCACAGCACCCTCCTCGAGGCACCTGAATTCCTGCTGGAGACATGACCAAGCAATCCACGCCGAAGTGACTGGCTTGAGCCACCGAAGCAACTGGCTTGAGCCGCCAGAGCGTGGAGCTGAACTGCCCTGCGTGCGGCTCGCCCAGACCCAGCCCTGCATGAGACCCACCCAGAGGCACCGTGAATTCACACCACAGCCGCTCTGAAATCAGAGGTCAGGGAACCCAGCAGTTCTCAGGGACCGGCATCAACATGCAGTGAGTGATGGGAATAAGACCCTCCCACGGGAAAGGGGAAACTGACTGGACGACATGTTGGATTTGGGCAGGAGAGCCCTAACTCTGTAAGGAAGTGGCTTCAGTTGGTTGCTCCCCTCGCCAAGCGGATTGGTGGAATCTGCTTGGACTGGGCCATGCCCCTGGCCAGGACCCAGTGAGTCACTACAAATTAATTCCCTGAGATCGGCACACACTGACACAGTGAAGGCCTGCAAAGGTTGACTGGCCCGGCGAGGAGAAGCCAGTGCGCACTGCCTGCACTTGAACTTTAATCGCTCATAACTGACTGAAAAGGGCAAAAGCTCCTAGCCTGCACCCTCTAGAAGAGCCTTAACCAACAAGAAAAGGGGTTGGGAATTACACTGTACACTTGTATGGAAGGAACCAAAAACATGATGAAAGGGAGAAATAAGAAAAACCCTCAGCCACCAACTCTGAGAATGTTGATCCAAGAGAGGTAAATACAAAAGAGATTGAGGGCAGCAAACATGCAACATCAAACACAGTGTTAGCAGACATAAAGAGGTATCTTCAGGACCTCGTAAGCGGGACCAAAACTGAAATATTAATTCAAATTAAACAAGAGATAAGTAGATTAATAAAAGAAAGGCTGGGCACCTCGCAAGAAGACACAGACAGAAGAATAGAGGAACACAAAACGAGAGAAACATATAATGAAGAATATAGAAAAAACCTAGAATTCATGAAGCAGATTCAAAGCGATTATCAGGAAACTAAAGATCCATAGAAAGCTAGCAAAACTGCTTGAATGAAACCAAAGATAGACTATCAAAAATTGAACACAGGCTTGCAATGTGTGATCATGAAAGGGAAGATCTCTTAAAAATAACAAGGGAGCAGGCAGTAAAGATACAAAGACCGGAAGATGACAAGAGGATCTATAACTTAAGAATAAAGCATGTGAATGAAGAAGCAGGCGTCAAAACAGAGGAATTACAAAGGCTATTCAGAGAAATCATTAAAGAAAATTTCCCAAGCATAGAAAAAAGAAATGATATGCAGATATATGAAGCATACAGAACTCCAGCCACCTACAACCCAAACAGAGCTACACCCAGACACATAATAATCAAGATCCCATAAATTCAATATAAGAACAGAATATTAAAAGCCATCAGAGAAAAGAAACAGATCACTTATAAAGGAAAAGCCATCAAAATCATGGCAGACTTCTCGACACAGACCATCAGGTCAAGAAGAGCTTGGAGTGAAGTAATTCAAGCCCTGAAGGAGAACAACCTCCACCCCAGATTGATGTATCCTGCAAAACTCTCTCTAGAAATTAATGGAGAAAAAAGATGCTTCCATGACAAAGAGGAACTAGGAGAATTTGTGACCACCAGTCCAACCCTACAAAAAATACTGAAGGACATTCTAGAGAGAGAGAACAAGAATATGAGCAGTATTTCAGGAACACTGGCAGAGAGGCCTCAGTGAACAGGCCAGATAGTGGAGTGGAAGAGAAAAATAGACAACCAATGGCAGAAAAACAGAATGGCAGAAATAAGGCAGAGAAGATTGTCTGTAATCTCTAGTATAGATGGCCTTGAAATAGTAACAGAGGGAAACATAGGCAGAGTAGATCAGGAGATAGGGTCCATTGAGATGCTCTATATAGGGAGGCAATGGGACCCAAAACAAGCAGTGCACCCCATGGGAGTGAAAGAGGAAGAATTGTCTAAAAAAGGGAGGCAGAGGATATTGTTAATTGGGTAACAAGATTTAAAATTTACATTATTTTCACCACTTTGCTTGGATGGATTACGTGCTGTTCCAGTTTGTCTACTTACGCTAGACTTGAGGACATGGTCAGCTATCCCAAAAATAAGAGGACATATTATGGTAATCATCCCTAATTTTCCTATCAACTTAATCTGAAGCCCTTTATAACTTATACTGTCTTATTATGACTGATCTTATTTGAATCTGGTTTGTTAGATTGCCACTTTGTATTGACTGATTTTATTTAAATCTGTTATGATTGATAGCATCAAGTCTAAG